>PVKB01003954.1:154005-167731 GCA_004027205.1 Ctenodactylus gundi | reverse complement strand
CCCCTTATTTCCTCTCTTCTTCTCTTCTCTTCTCTTCTCTTCTCTTCTCTTCTCTTCTCTTCTCCTTTTTTTTCTTGACAGGGTCTCCTCTGTAGCCCAGGCTGGTCCTGAACTCAGTATGGAGCCCAGGCTGGCCTTGGACTCAGGGCAGTCCTCCTGTCTTAGCCTCTGAGTGCTGGGATTACAGGTGTGTGCCCCATTCCCCACTTACGTGGTGCTGGGAAATCAAACTCGGTTACTTAGTGCTTATTAGGTAAGCACTTTAACCTCTGAGCCATTCCTCCAGCCCCTCAAATTCTTTAATTTTTCTGAAAACAAGATTTTAGGCAATAAGCCGAATAATATGCATAGATTTTTGAGTTTAATTTTTAAAAATACCTAGTTTTTTTTTTTTTTTTTGCTTATGATAAAATTCGATGTTGTAGAGGTAGTGGAAAGAAAACAAGCTTTTTGTCCATATAAATGTTAAAATCTCAGTTCTACCTGCCGTTTATTAGCTGAGTGATCTAGGCTAGTGGTCACCAGCCTTTCTGATACTAGGGACTAGTCTGGTTAAAGACCATTTTCCCAAGGATGGAAGGAGATGGGGAAGGGTATTTGTTATAAAGTATGTGTTGAAAGATAGTCTTGAAATAACCAGCAGCACCAAGAAGGGATCAGGGACAGGGAGAGCAAAGTTCCACCTCCTGTCATATCAGCAGTGGCATTAGAACCCAGTAGGAGTGTGCTGACAGGAGGGAGAGCTTGGCCTTCTGCTCATTGCTCGTCTCCTGTTCCTGCTCACCTGTCCTGGCACCTGGTCCTTCTAAGGTCACCAGTTGGTACAGGTCCATGGCCCCATAATTGGGAGCCCCTGAACTAAGCAGATGAATGTCCTTTTCATTAATTTAATATTGAGAATTATAAATTATATTTCTTTACATCTGTAGTTGAAAGAAATGACTGAGGCACATACTTAAAATCCTAGCTCTGCTTTCTCCTTAAATACTGATGAATTAAAAACAAATAGGTTACATTACTATTGGTACTGTTACTATAGTCCCCACCACTGCTGCTACAACTACCAGTAAACGTTTGTAAACATAAGTGTTTTATTTACTTCCACATTTTATTGTTGGATAAACATTGTTACATATTTCACTTGTAATGACATGCACCGAAGTCATGAAGGTAAAATACTTGTTCAGCAGTTTAAGCTCAGGCTTTTTGACTGGAACTGTGTTCTTAATTTGCTATTAGCAGCTAGTGTTTTAGAACTCTTATCTATTTTTGTATACATTTTTACTATTACATTTTCATAGTAATTTTAAGAAACAAAATTTTAAAGCATCGTATTTGCTGGTACTTTACAGAATTTAAGAAAGAAACCTTGGTGATTTGGGAGTATTTCCCCTTCACCCACACTTATTACTAGTACACATTCTCATTGCATTAAAATTATTTTTGTTTCTGATGTAGAGAAGAATTGCTGTTTTGAGTTTGCAAGGTGATATTTTTACCTCTAGACTTTGATTCTGTAGGTTGTTTTGGGGTTTTCCCTTTCTGTTGGCTCATTTTAGCACGTTGAGTAAATTTACTTTCCTTAAGGAAGACTAAGAGACAATAATGGCAAACCCCTAAAACCAAAAAATTACTGTTCTAGTCACTCTCTTGCTAGCTTTTTTTTTTTCTTTTCATGTTGCACCTTGAAATGCAGTGTGTCAACTTTTTTTTACTTTTTTTTGATTCAAAAATGTTTTATTGTATGGTAGGCAGAAAAGAATAATGATATACTAATTGTAACTCTATCAGCATTAAAACAGTGATTTTAAAAATCAGTGACATAAAGGATTTACTTTGTAAATGTCACACTTAGTTTTATGGTGCCCCTTGGGCTCTTTAGTGTGAGTCAGTCTTTTTTATTTGTTTCTGTTTCTTAATGCCTTGAAATATAATTTCTCTATATATTCAAAACTATATTTACTTGGTGTAACTAGTGAATTTATGCATATTAAGTGCAAAAGCTTTGTGTGTTTTTGTCTTAGTTACTTTTTCATTGCTAGGACACTAATACTCAAAACTTAAGGGAGAAAAGGTTTATTGAAGGTTACAGGTTTAGAAGGTCTCAGATCATTCATGAGTGGCCTGCAGTGGTGGAAGCACGTGGTGGAGGCCTAGCTGGCATGAGGTAGTTCGTCCCATGGCAGTCAGGAAGCAGAGTGTGAGAGAAAGGGTGGAGGTAGCATATACCCTTCTAGATCTAGTCCTGGTGATCTGCTCCTTCTGTATCAAGCCCAGGTGACCCATCCTTTTTAAGCAGGCCCCACTTTGCAGCATAGAAAAATCAATGGATTAACTCCCATGATTGAATCACCTTCCAAACATGAGTTTTATATAACAGTTTTATGGGCCTCAACCTATCTGACAGTGTATATAGGTTTTTTTTTTTTTTTGAGTTTAACTTCCTATTTGCTTTGGATTCCTTGATTCTCTTGTCTTTTCAAGTCAGTCATAACTCCTTTAATTCCTTTTCTTGATTTATAATTAGAAGTTATGATAAATGCCCCTCCCACCATTTCTCCTTAATATTACATTTCATCCATTTCTCCTGAGGTTTGAGTGTTTTGTTCCCTTCAAAACTTATGGTGAAATTTATTTGCTGTGTAATGATATTGAGAGGTAGAACTTTAAGAAGTGATGGACATGGCAGTTTTGCATTTATAGAAATTTAGGTTTGTCCGTCATTTGCCTCTTTGCCCATCTGCCTTCTGTCATGTTAGGAACAATGCAACTTTCAAGTTTCTGTCTTGGGATAGAAATTGCCAGCTTGTTGGTGCCTTGGTATTGGACTTCCTGGTATCTAGAATAATGAGCCAATAGGGTGGTGTTTACTATAAAATGGACCAACCTAATTCTCATAGATATGCTATTTGGTTTTTTTTAGTGTGTTTTAGATCTGTTGAAAATACAATTAATGACTCCTATGATAGATTTTAGATATGCTTGCACATTTACCTTGAATTTCAGAATAAGATTCTATGTGAGAACTTGTCTTTGTGTTTTCACATGAATATGTTCATTGTGCTTACCTATATTTGAAAGCTTTAATTTAAGTTCTTAACTCTAATTGCTAACTGTATATCTGCCTGAATCTTTCATTTGGGCTTTCAGCGATGTTTCTGAACTATTCTCTGGATTCATCATTTCTGTGTCATTTCTTCAAACTGCCCCAGGGTTGAAATTTTTTTTTTTTTTTATTTTGGCCTCTTCTACTCCGTATTCCCTGTTCATGTAACCAAGTTCTGTATCCCTTAACAGTTTTTTATTGATACTGCTCAGTAGGAAGCTCACACTTCTTCAAACTATTGCAATTCATTTTCTACCAGATCTCCCTATTTCTAGGCCTTTTACCTTGCCCTTTTTTTTTTTAATGTGGATGACCAGTTCTTATATTCTATTGCTTGATCAAAATTTTCAACATTCCTAAGTAATTGTTTGCTTTTGGTCTTGGCTTTCAGAATTATATTTCCAGTTATATATTTTTAACTTTTTATATGAATAGCAACTTAAAGCTAAACTTCCATTGTGATAATCACATTGTTTATAGTGTTCATGTGTTGCATGAAGTTTTTGCTGGGGAGATGTGAACAAACATTTGTTCACCTCGGGTAGGGCACAACTGACAGACCAAAGTAATGATTACACTAAAGTCCAACTTGGTAAACCAGTGAGTTTATTGGAATTACTTAGAGCAAGTATGGGTGAGAGGTTACAGCATGGCTGAAGGGCTACCTACATGGGTGGAAAGTCAATTGTAGGAGCGTGGGTGACTTAAAGGCAGTTGCATCACTGAAAAGCCCATTCCAGAATAGGTAATGACTCACAACAACTGCATACTGCCTCTTGGGACCTCCTTTCAGTTGAGTTCTTTCGGGTTTTTTGGGTGGCTGCAGTTCTCTTGGGTTCTTATTCCCCAACTTAGAATCTGTTGAATACTTATTGTGTGTTGATGATTGTGCATTCATTGAATCTAAGCTAGGTTCTGTTGAAAATGATGAGATTGAGTCTTCAGAAGATGAAGTAGCATACTCTGTTCATAGCTAGAAAGTGGTGGTGTTGGGATCCAAGCCAAAACATTGGATTCTAGAACTTTGCCGTTATGATGTACTGCATTTCTTCATCTTTTGTATATGTGTGTGTGTGTATTGTGTATATGTAAACATATGTATATGTATGTATTAATACATATGTAAATATTGAAATAAAGGTCAGATGTGATCCGTTTCTTTGAGAAAGCTGTGATCTGTCCACCTGGAATCAGTGATTCCTCCCCATAACAACTCTCCCAACACCAGTGTTTAAGTTATTTTCAGACTCATCTTGTTAACATTTGTTTGGCAGTTGTCACCTGTTTTGTTGAGAGTCTGTGCACTTGAAAGCAGTATTCACCTTTTGAGATTTAGCTATCTTTTTCGTTCTATTTAATACCTGTCACAACATTTTATATATGACATACACCTGAGTAGTGTTTGCATTATTTGATATTCCTTTATATACTCATAAGTAGAGAAAAGAGACAATTACTTGGTTAAAGCTATAAAATCTACCCTAATTTGGATTTTATTTTTAGGGAAGCAGATAATATGAGCAGTTTGAAGATTAACCTCTCTCATTTTTATTTAATAGCACCTTTAAGATTAGAAGTTTAAAGCCTAGATTTGTTAGGTAATTGAGTAATTTTTTTGGTAGATGACAGAAAAGTAGTAGTATTTACTGATTAAAGTATTATTGAATGTTGCCTTTATAGAGCTGTGCAAGAAAGAATTACATATAGTAATTCTAACCTAACAAATTATATAGTTGGTGTAAGAGTTAATAGTGTACTTTGCATTACTGTCTTCATCCTTTTAATTTTTTATACCTTCTCGTGATCCCATTTCACTGCTGCAGTCTTACTTGACTTTCATCTGAGTGCTACTTTGGCTTATAGTACTCAAATCATTTTACATGTGTAAACCAAAAGACATAATATTCAGCAAAGCCGAATATAAGAAAGTCTCGTGTTTAATGTATACATATTAAAAAAGACTAACTCAAGCGTGAAGCAAAATAGTTTCTAGGAATTCTTTTTTTCTTTCTACTGTGGCTCAGAGTAAAGTGAATGAAATGAGAAATTGTTAACCCTGCCATCTTTATTACTTTCTTACACTACCTTAAAAAGTTTAAAAAGTTAATGTCTTTTTTTTTTTTTTAGTTTACAAATGGAAACTTTTGAAGAAAGTATAGGTTATTTTTGTTCTTTTATTTTTAATTTTTTTTTATATTTTTTATTTTTGGTTCTGGAGCTAAAGACCGGGGCTTTGACACTGAGCTACATCCCTAACCTATTTTTATTTTTGGTTTTGAGATAGAATCTCATGAAGTAGCCAGGTTGCCCTGAGGGGGCTCAAACTGGTGATTTTGCCTCAAACTCTCAGTGCTGGGGTTATACAGGCTTGTTTCTAGGGCAGCCTGGAAGTTTAAGATTATGTTTAGTATCTTTCGTGCATATAAACAATGAGTTTGACATGTTGCTTAGTGATTCTGAGACATATTCCCCATATACAAGCAATATTTTGTAGTTTTCTTTGAGGTATTACAAAAGTTGTTTAATATTTTTTTTAATCCCGCATGAAATGTTTTGCAAGCAGCAGGTTAATATTTTATTTTCCAACTTACTAGGTTATCAAAATATAATAATTTGTATACTGATCTTGTTTTCTGAGCATTTACTAAGTACAATATTCTGGTACCTATTCTGTAGGTTGTATATTGTGCTAAAGTTTTATTTAGAAAATCTTGGTCCTCTGGGGTGCTTTTGGGAAGTAGTGAAAACTAAAAGGAATGATGTCTAATAGGAGATTTTAACATCATGGGGTGTTCTCTCAAAAGGGAACCTTAGTCCTTTTCCACTCTTCTTTTGGTTCACTTTCTAGCCATGAGGCCAGCTCTTTTGCTTTGTCACAGATCCTTCCTATGCTCTCGTGCCTCAGGGCCAAAAGCAGTGGAGTTCTAATCAGGGTCTTTGTCAAACTGGGCCAGAAATAAAACGTTTTCTTAACGAATTGGTTGTGTCAGGCATTTATTATAGTAACAGAAAGCTGATGTGGGATTTTCTTTTACTGATCATTTCATCGGTTAATGATAACCTTTTATTTACCTGTTTTTTTTTTTTTTTTTTTTTTGAGATAGGGTCTCTGTAGCCCAGGCTGGTCCTGAACTCACTGTGGAGTCCAGACTGGCCTTGGACTGAGAGCAATCCTGCCTCAGCCTCCTGAGTGCTGCGATTACACATGTGTACCAGCACACCCAGTTTATGTGGTGCTGGTGGGGAATAAAAACTCAAGGCTATGTGCCTGCTAAGCAAGCACTTTAATGGCTGTGCCATTCTTCCATCCCCTGTTAATGATAGTTTTACTTTTGATTTATGCTTTTATTTCTTGTCAACTATTGTCTAGCGGCTATAGTATAGTATTGAAATGAGGTTTGAGTCTTCTGGAGATTTAGTGTTTCAGTGTAATTGGTACTGTGGGATTTTTGAAGATAGTGTTTCATTAGTTTGAGAAAATTCTATTTTAATGTATTTTTATCATGAAAGACTTGATTTTGTCAACTTATTTTTCTGTACGTGTTGATATGATCATACTGATTTCTCCTTCTGTTGATGTGGTACATAGGTTGGGTTTTTTTTAGATGTTAAGCCAACCTTATACTCCTGAGAAAAACTGTCTTTAGTCATAATGTGTTCTTTTTAGTACATATTGCTGGATTTGATTTACTAATATTAAAGCAAGTAGAAGAAACTTAATGGTCTTACAGGATTGTTCTTCATCAGTGAATCTGTCTGGAACTGAGTTTTTTTTGTTGTGGCAAGATTTCTTGGTTAAAAAATACCTTTAGTAGGTGTGGCAGTATATAGATGTTTCTTATTGCATCAGTTGGCAGTTTATGATTTTAAAGGATTTACTTTTTTAGTTGCCAAGTTTACTGACATGAAGTTGTTTGTATTGTAATCTTATTTAGGTTTTCTGGTAAAGCTCATTTTTCCTTTTTATCTGTTTTAGCTATTGGTAATTTCTTTAGTGTTATTTAATTTTTCTAGAGGTTTGTCAAGGTTCTTTTTTTCATTTTTCTGGAAAGCAGTGATAGTTTTTAGGATTATCCGTGTTCTCTTTCTCTTACTTATTTTATCAATGGCCCATGGTGGACTCAAACTTAACGACCCTCTTGTGTCAGCTTTCTGAGTAACTGGGATTACAGAAGTGTACTACTACCTTGGCTTATTTTCTGTTTTCTATTTCAAAACTTTAAGTAATTTAAAATACATATTTAGGCTTAGTTTTCTGTTCTTTCTTAATACAGAATATAGGTAACGTTTTTATACCTTTTCTTTTAGCTGTTTTCTGTTTTATCAGCAGGGTCACTGTGATGTGCATAAGGCTATGTGTACACCCATGTGTTGTTTTTTCTTTAGATTGCCTGTTTTGATCTGTGTTTTAATGTCTTTAGTCTATTCAGAAAAGTTCTTTGTTAGCTCTTCAGACTTTTTACCACTTCATTTTTCTTAGGCGTCAGTTCCTTGTATGTTAGATTGTTTGATACTTACACATTTCAGATACGCCCTGGCAGTTATATAATAGAACAGTGGTCCCCAACGTTTTCGACACCAAGGGCTAGTTTAGTTGAAGACCATTTTCTCAAGGACCACAAATGTGTATGGATTTGGGAGGATACTTGATAGGTTATTGGAGGATGGCTATGAAATAGCAGCAGCTGGAGAGGAGTGGAGAGTGAAACTCCACTCTACGTCAGATCTGTAGCAGCATTAGAACCTAATAGGAGCTTGCTGACAGGAGGCAGAGGTTTCTTCACTGCTTAGCATGGGTGTGTATCTGGCCCTGTGGCTGGGTACTTCCAAGGCCTTAAATTGGTCCTGGGGTTCTCAGTGTTAGATTATTGTTTTTTAAAATAGTAGATCTATAGGAACTTTTCATGTATCAGTGAAATTGTGATATGTACTATAACTTTCCCTTACTGACATTTATGTTGTTTCTGCTTATGATAATTTTTTTTGAGTGTCACTGTATTGCCAAGCACTTTGGCTCAGGTGATCCTCCTGGTTCAGCTTCCTGAGTAGCAACGACTACAGGCATATTACACCATGCCAAGTGTGGTGATTTTCTAATACTGAAAAGTTTCATTTTCTGTGATTGAATTTATTTCATAGAATCTGGATTTTGTGTCATAGAAAACACAAAATCTGTTCTGAGGTGAAGATAGTGATGATGATATTCATGTAGCATTATTTTCATGCTTACAGTATGCCAGTATACTGACTTACACATTAATGAGCCTTAATAAATGTTGTGCATATTGTAAGTTACACTGTTGCTATAATGAGCCAGAAGGTGGATGCAGTCACTGTGTGTCATTCAGAGTTTTCTGCTACTGTCACCCATGTCCTTTATGATTGTTTTGTTTTTAATCATTACCTTTCACCACTATCTTTTGTTTCTTTTGACGGTTGCCTTGCTTATTTCTTTATTTACTTGTTTAGAGACAGGGTCTTGCTCTGTAGTTCAGGCTAGTCCCAAACTATGAATTCACTGTATTCGCAAACTGGACTTAAGGCAATCCTCCTGCCTCAGCCTCCTGAGTGGAGTGCTACGATTATAGGCATGCCCTCCCACACTTGATTTGTGTGGTGCTGGGGAATCAGTCCAGAGTCTGCACTTGGTAGGCAAGTACTCTAATCACTGAGCTGTGTACCCAACCCAACATTTTAGTGTATTTGTCAGTCTGTGTTCTTTGATTCATTTCAAAGTAGATTTCAGACATCAGTATACTTATTCCCAAAGTGTATGTGTCATTTGAATCCAGTATTGGCTTATGTATTTTTTTAAAATTCTAGTGTTTGCACACAGTCAAATGTATAAATCTTAACTGTACTATTTGATTAGTTTTGACAAATGTGTCCATTTTCATAATCCAAAAAGTTGCATCGGTTCCCTTCTTGTGCCTCCACCTACATCTAGAAGAAGTACTATCCTGATTTTTTCTTCTTTGTGTTAGTATGCTCTGTTCTAGGACTTTATATAAATGGAAATACTGGGTATGTATCCTTTTGAGTAAAGCTTTTGTTTTACTACCTAAAATATTACTGAGATTTATTTATACTGTTAAACATATCTGTAGTTTTGGTTACCATATGACTAATTGTGCTGTATAATTATGATAATGTTAGTACTAGTTCGTAGGGCAAAGTAATTATTCTAACATAATTTATAAATAACTTTTTAAAATTAAACAATGTGTTTTAATAAAAATTCAGACAGTCTTAGACTATAAATCAAAAATAAGTTCTGACCCCTTTCTGATTCTAATTTCACTCACAAACATGTATTTGTAAAAAATTAATATGTATTATATATTTTTACAGATATGTACCTCAAAAATAGATGGAATTACATAATTTTATGTTACAGCAACTAGTATTCCAATAACACTTCACATTCTCTCATCAGACTGTGTTATTAAGTAGAATGGTATGATTTCCAGTGGCTCCATTGAGTATATGAGTAATTTATTTTAATAATGCTTTATTTATGATATAACCTGCAGTAGTTCATTTTTGTTGCTATTAATAAATAACAAATGCATAATGTGTAAAGAAGTGTCTTACAGTACTGGAGGCTGGGAAGTTTGGTGGGAACCCTTTTGTGGGGATTTTGTAAAAGCTTACTTGGATTCTCTCCTCCTCTTGCCTTAAAACGACTAATAGAGTTGTGAGGGCTCTACGTCATGACTTTACCTGATCCTAGTCAAAGACCCTACCTGTTTTCATCTCTTAATATCTCAGAATATGGATTATATTTCAACATATCTTTGTCGCAGATATGCCATTATTTTTCAGGAAAGAAGCCAGTTTTCTTAAATTGTTAAATTAATTCCTGTGCAGAGATAAATAATGAAACATAAGTGCTTTAAAAATGAAAAATAAAGTGTTCTTTACACTTTGCATCCTTGTACACTTACAATAAGATATAATTCTTGGGTTTTTAGATGCTTGAAATTGATTGCTGTGTGGACATAACTGTGGTGTATGTTTTGTTTGTATTTGTCATTGATGTTGTTTTCTAGTTTTTGACTTCATAACTGATGAACATCTTCCCTTTTGTAGTTTTTAATGTGTATACACACTTTATTCTCATTACTAGGAATTGCTTTACTTGAATCAACTAATATTGCTTTCTTATTAAGAAAAGGTTTGAAGGCTGGGCCAGGTACATTCTTAATTCTTTATATCTAGTAGTTCAGATAAACTCTTTGTAATCATGTTATGTATTGCATTATGATGAGTAAATCCTCATATTCTCTTATGTCAAAGAGCCATTTGGATATTGGGTCAGTATAAGTCCTAGTGTGAGTTTTCTATAGCTTTCTGAATCCTCCTGTCCTTCTTTTTCCTTCCGCTATATACTATATTTTCCAGTTACTTATTTTTCATTGCCTACTGGTAGCTTAAAAGTTGGTAGAAAAAATTTGTGAAATTTTAAATAAATGTTATAAATGAAAAATGTAGATGTTTACAGATCTCACATGAGCAGATCATTTATTTGTTTCTTATCACAGTTTTAATGCAGTTAACAGATACCTTAGACTTGCTACTTAACGACCTTTTTGGGATCATGTTTCATACGAAATTGTCAATGGGACTGGTATAACTTGAATCTATTGTGTTCCCCAAAGAACTAGGTATGTTCTCAGACATGGTGTTGTCCAGCTTAACTTAGTGGAAGGTCTTTAGATCACTTGGGAGGTGCCCTGCAAAGATATGGTGGGACCCAGTCTCTTAAGTTCACTTTGTGGCCATGTGGTGAATCTTTTGTTCTGTCATGTTTATATTCCCAGGTATGTTGCCTTGCCACAGGCCCATACCTTTCTAACTCTGAGCTGAAATAAACCTCCTTTCTTGTTTCAGATATGTTATGGTAAGGAAAATCTAACATAGTGACTGTTGTTTTCTTTAATGATATCTCAAGTACTTTTCTTAGGTTTTTACTTTTTAAAAAGTGAAATTCTTTTTAATAGTGGGCAGACAGTGAAAGAAGTATATACCATTTTGAAAACTGCTTCAAACTTGTAGTTACCAGTTTGTAAAGATTTTTTCACAGATTTCCTAAGTTGAATTTTATTGTTGCTAACATTTGGATGCTTCTGATCAGAGTAAACAGCCCAAATTGGAAGAACAATTAAGCTCTGTGAGAATACTTTAAGTTTTGAAGACTCATGAGTAATTGTAGTTAATTGTGAATCTGTGGAGTCTTTTGTGATTTCGGATTAAGAGGCGGCTTTATCAACATACGGACTAATACAGACATTTTGGGGACTTCATTATGGGATATTGGAGAAAATTATAGCAGGGGAGCACTTTGTGCATACAGCTCTTTTAAAGAGTATTGCTTATGGTGTATAGAGGCTTGACTAGCTTGTATTTTGGAAAAAGGGTAGTGAACAACTTTTAATTCCAATGTATGAGTGAGTTATGAAATACCTAAACTCGGATTTTGCCATGGGGTGCTTCTTCATCTAGGTGGCAGTATGAGAGAAGTTGGTAAATTCTTGGAAAAATGTCATTGTGCATATAAAGCTGTCCCAGCAATCAGAATATGAAGGAAAATGCAACCTCTCATAGGAAAAGGAACTTGTAAAATCTGGATGAATTTGGTTGACCTTTTTTGTTATCTGTGACAAATCTGTTAGTGTACTTTTATTATTTGTCCTGCCTGGATTTCACATAAACTGAGAATTGAGTTTTGTGAGTTTTTGTTTACTATGCCTCTGATATCATATGCCTTTGTTTAATGTTGGTAATTAGTAGATACCTCTCAACATACGCGGTTGGTTCTCAGAGAAAGGTAGAGTTGGTTACCTAGAATCCCCTTGAGAGGAAACAGATGCAAGCACACCAGTATTTTAACAGTGGTAGAAATATGTATAGGTCTTTAGGCCTGGCAATTCAAGCGAAATAGACAAAATGTTTCTATTAAATAGAATTTAGTTATTATTTATCTCTTCCACGGGTTTGTAGTTTACTTCTTAGATTATTTATCTCTTCCAAAGGTTTATAGTTTACTTCTTAGTGTTGAGAAAATAGGATTCTGTGGCTCTTGAAAAATGATGCAGAGAAAGTAAATTTGTTTTTCCTTGAAAATTCTAACATACTTTGAATTGCTTTAAGGTTTACTAGAAGTTGTTGGGAATGGGAAGAGGGAAGAAAACGTAATGATGGCGAAAGCTAAACATTTTATCCCCCCCCCCCAAATTACCCACTTTTTCAAGTAATACAGTTGAGTAATTTGGTATGTGTGCTAAAAATGAGCAAATAAAAGTGTAAAGAAGTATAGTATTAGCTCAGTATGATATAATTAGTGAATATATAAAAATAAGACTAGTCTAGAAACCTGAAAATTCTAAATTTTCTGAAATTCTATCTGTTATTGATTTTGGATTTGGAGTTGATTTTGTTTTTTCTTAATACCACACTGCTTCAAAGAAAGGCTGATAGTATGCCTTGGTTTAGGTGGGCTTAAATGGGAAGGAATAACTTGAAATATATCAGCCGGAACTTAAAGAATCTTCTTAAAGGTGAATGTAGGCATCTTATAACTTTAAAATTTTATCATGTTCATCCTTTAGTAATTTCTTATCTTCAGTTATGATGTTTGACAGGCTAATATGCTTTCATGGTTATAATCTCATAATTATTTGTCTTTGTTTCTAATTTGGCAGAATAGCTGTTTTCCAAGATGAAGAAACTAAAGTTAAATTTCCTTAATCCTGTGGTTTGTGATCCAAAATAAGTTTATGATGGTTTCCCTTTATATTTCCAAGTTAACTTGTACTACTAGCAGTAGATGATGTTGGTGGTGGTGGTGACAGTATTAGAAAAAGGCTTGCAGGTAGATGGATACTAGGGTGTGGCCCACCATGTCACATTAGACAGACCTCTTTTTTAAAAATATTTGCAAAGTCTTAAGTATTTAAGTTGACTCAGTCAAATTTATACAACAGAATGACAGATTTATCAGTACTATTTCTCTTATTTAATGCTGCCTTTTCTTGAGCATGAAAAAATGTTTGCTTTATTTTTACATTTTTTTAATAATGTAAAGGATATACTACCTCAGCTCTCTTTTCTGATGAAGTAGTATATAAGTAAAGTGATGGCCTTTGAAGTCAGCCTTCTCTATAAAACTCAACTTTTCAACTAGGGATTGGTAAGAAAGCAACATTCACCTAAATGTGGAGTTTGGTTATGGGCTGCCATGCTGTTCCAAGTTTTCCTGGGAGAATTCTGTGGTGTGATTTAACCACAACTGTCTGCTTGTTTTGTCATTTGGTGACTCCTTTTTGCACTTTACATATTTTTAGTTTGATTTTGTGTTCTGATTTTTGGGTATTTGAGAGTGTAAAGATTGGCACTAAATTAGGTTAATTTCTTAATAACTTTTTAATCAGTGGTTTTCATTTGTAGTGTGAGGACTTGGAGTTTCCGCAAAGAAATGTGATGTCTGCTTTCTTTCTTTCTTTCTTTCTTTCTTTTTTTTTTTTTTTTTTTTTTTTTTTTTTTTTTTTTTTTTTTTTTTTTTTTTTTTTTTTTTTTTTTTTTTTTTTTTTTTTTTTTTTTTTTTTTTTTTTTTTTTTT
>PVKB01003954.1:0-153905 GCA_004027205.1 Ctenodactylus gundi | reverse complement strand
TATGTAGTGCTAGGGAATCAAACCCAGGGCCTCATAGCCTCATATTTGCTATTATTTGCTCTCACTGTTGACCTGTGTCCCCAACCCCATTTTTTCTTTTTTTTTTAACTGTATGTCTGTGTAGGATCATATTTTCTTTATGTATACTTCAACGGGAACAGCATTTCTTGACAGATTGAATGTAAAAACAGATATAAGAAGTAGTCTTATCTTCTCTTGTTACCCAAACATTTAAAGTTATTTTCAGTTTTCATTAATAGTCCTATTTAGTAAAACACTTTTGCAGTCATTAGATTGCATGATGCTCTTATAGATATATTTAAATTTGTTTCGGTGGCAGTTTCCTTTTATTGAATGAATTGGGTGTGTAATAATCAAGAATGAAGGACTTTTTAATTACCATATACAAATGTTCTATTTTTAACCTTTTTCCAGTATTATGAAGCAGCTCACTATACAATTGCAATTAAAGATTTCATTTATGTATTATATTTTTGGCAGTGTAATGTAGGTTTAAAAAAGAGTAATCGTAAATGCAGAATATGGAGTCATAACTTTTGGTGCAGGTTAGCTATTTTTCATGAATATAAAGTGAAAATTTGGTAAGAACAGATGTGGGTGTATATCCGTGTTCTAAAGTTAACTGAGTTAACATATTTAAATTTAATCTTTAATTCCCACTACCACCTCCAGTTCCTCCTTTTCAGGATTACTGAAAATGGAAACTTGGGTTACATTTCACCATTTCTTCCACTGATTTTTCTGAAGCCTCCAAAAAAGTTGAGCAAAGCAAACATGTTTAGAAATATTATATGGAAGTGTTGTAGCTTTGTTTTGTTGTATCAATATTTTGAAAATCTTAAATAACAAAACAACACACACTAATATGACAAGTGTCATTAAGAGGGCTAATTCAACCCTATTCTTAATGACGGTTCTGTTTACGTTAGACTATTACTTAAAACTCGTTGGGGAGAGATTGTTTTTTTAAAGTTTGATTTCTGCATTACTTTCACTTCTGTAACTTTCAGAGTTTGGTGTACTTCTTTCCTGACGAGTAGCTGGAAGAGACTGGTCTTGCTCAAGTAGCCATTCCGGTGCTTTTAAAGGCTATGCATGAAGATGGACTTCTTCAATTACATTGCTAAAAAAATTTTTTTGACACTGGGGATTGAACACAGGTCCTTCACATGGTACTACTTACTTCACCAGCCCATTTTTTAACTTGTATTTTGAGACACGGTCTTGCTAAATTGCTAGGTTGATCACGCTGACACTTGAATTTGTAATCCTCCTTTCTCAGTTTCCCAAATTGCTGTGAGTATGGGTCCGTACCACTATGACCTGCAGAAAATACATATTTGTGGTGTCCATAATACAGTATTTTGAGTGTTAGTAAATAGTAAAATTTTACTTTATGCCTTTTACTCATTGTGTGAATGACTTTCTAGTGATCTTGATATTTAATTTGCCAGAGCTTACTGCAGTAGTTAATTTGAAATCTTTGGAGAAAAGAGAGACTTGCAATCAAAGTGTTCATGAATGTTCATGAATATCATTTTACTCTAATTCACTGAAATCTTTTTTTTTATATATATATATTTGTTGATGAGGCTCCTAACTGAGGCTCTTTCTGTTGTTTTCCCTTGGTTTGGACTGTCCTTTTCCCAAATAGCCACAAAGCACACAGGTACTCCATTCTAATCTCTGTGTAAATGTTACCCATATTTTTTTCCCAGATAATCTTACATAGTCAGTCTTTCCCTTCCTTCTCCTTTCTTCCCTCTAGTTCTTCCTCCTCTACATCAGTTCATTTACCCTTGAGTTATTTCTCTTCTAAACACTTGTCTATGTACCGGTAAATTCTGTGTCTGTATTGGTGTATAGTCTCTCTCCCTACCACCAGTGTAAACTCGGTAGTGATAGGGAATTTGGTTTTTTCCAGTTTTATCCTCAGAATGTACAAGTGTCATAGTGAGTTCATAGTGAGTATTATTGAAAATGAATGTGATATTATTAAGCTCCTGTGACTAATTATTTTCTGTTCAGCTCTAACTTGAAAATATGTAACTTTAGTTTTCAAACGGTGGACATAATAGCGGAATGACTTACAGTACTTAAGAGAAAGTGTCTCTTAGGTAAAAAATACATGTTTTGACTTAAAATGTGGAATTTTAAGTCTTGATTTTACTCTGTAATTTGAACTATCAAATTTTAAAAAATAGTTTGTATTAGAACTATTTCAAGCATTTGGAGTTTTTGTAGGTAGGCCCTTCTGCCTCCCTCATTGAACAGAGGGACCCTTTGTACTGAGCTACATCCACAGTCCTAATTAAATTAATTAATTAATTAATCTTTGAGAAAGGATCTCAGTGCTAAGGATGGGCTTAAATTTACTATCCTCCTGCCTTAGTCTCCTTGAATGCTGGAACTAGTGTGGTCCACCACACCCCACTGGTAGTTTATTTCTTGTATTTTTATAGTTACTAACTTTTTTAAAAATTCAGATTGCTTCCTATAGGTGTTGGCCAAAGATTATTGAACAGTTCTGTCTTACTGTTTTTATCAAACTATAGCTTATAGACAATAGTAATTAACATTTTTTAAATTGACCTCCTGATTTTTAGCTGTTAGGCTTATTTTTGAAATATCTGATTAAAAAATAATTGCATGGGAATAGAATAGATTTGGTGTTTGGTTAAGAGAAATGGAAACTAACAGTTATGTTATAGAAAGGTCACAATTATATTGAAAATTTTATCACTACAAAACAATGTAAAAGCAGATTATGCCATGTGGAGCCAATATAGAAACTCTCAATAGTACAATACACTGATGGTATTTATTATGTATCATAATGATTCCTAATAAAATGAAGAGTGTTTATCTGATACCTAGTTAAGTTTGTCTAGTTGCTTGTGCATATTCATAGTACAGTTCAGTTTTGTCATGCACTATTACTCGACTGCCAGATATAGCCTTAGATACTTCATGAGTATACTTGTCCCATCTTTAATGCTTAATTTATCATAAATCTATGCATTTCTACACTGATTAGCATATGAACAATCTATCATAAATCATTTTGTCTGTATTTAAAAGAAAATGTCTACAAATATATTGAAATAAATTTTTATAGAAAATGTTTTTAATCTCTTGTACTGTAATGGTTTTCTCCTCTTTATGTTATAACTGCTTCAACAAGAATGAAAATAGAATCATGAGAAAAATTTTGTAATAAGAGTAACAGATCAATCCAAAACTTAGTTAATATGATAATAGATATTTGTCATCTCTTAGTTTTCTGTGGGCTAGGAATTTGGAAACAGGTTAGCTGAGTATTACTATAACTTAATAGATTTTTGTTACTCCGGAGTTATGAAGTAACTTATTTTCTCTAATAATTAATGGTTTCATATCTTTTTACAGTTTTGTATTTATTACAATACATGGAAAAGTTATGATTTTAAATAAATTTCTTAAAAAGACTGCAACTTTTCTGAACACCATTATTATATAGTTCATCTCTTCAATATTGATTCAGTATTGATTTGTATGCTATTTTAGTACAAATTTCTTAAATGTTTCTATTTCTGGACTTTATTTTCTCCTGTTTAGCTAATTCACAGTGTGATATGTGTGTGTGTGTGTGTGTGTGTGTGTGTGTGTGTGTGTGTGTGTGTGTTTCTGTGTGTCTGTGTGTGTCTGTGGCTGTGTCTGTAATATTGGGAAATGAGCCCAGAGAGTCTCACACAGAATTATGTCCCCATCTCTGTTTCTTTTTAATATTTTATTTTGAGATGTAGTGTTAGTAAATTGCCTGAGCTCCCATGAATTTGTGATCCTTTCTCTTCAGCTTCCTAGAGTGCTAGGATTATGGGTATGTGTTACCACATCCTACTTGTGTGGTATGCTTTTAAGACAAGAAGCTGGGTATAGGACTCATTCCTGTATTGCTAGCATTTTTGAAGACTAAGACAGATGGTTTCAAGTTGAAGCCCAGATTTGACATCCTGGCCTAAAATGAATGCAGAATGAGTTGAATGAATGGCTGAGAGGGTAGCTCAGTGCTCTGTGTTCAGTCCCTAGTACTACAACCACCAAACCAGCCAAACAAATAAATGATAGTTGAATATAACATGTAAGATTTTAAACATATGAACATGAGCCAGCTGTTTTTATGTTTATCAAATCACTTAACCATTGGACATGTAAATAGATTTGCAACTAGAATATATAGAATGGGCAGGTGTTTATGGTTAATTTCCATCACCTTTGTTTTTCCCCCTCACTTTAGCTGTGATGCAGATCCATCAGCCCTAGCAAAATATGTTCTGGCTTTGGTGAAAAAGGACAAAAGTGAAAAAGAGTTAAAGGCATTATGTATTGATCAGCTAGATGTTTTTCTTCAGAAAGGTAAGGTCTTTGGTTTTAAATACTATTTTATTATAATAAATTACTTAAAGTAAGATTACCCAGAATATTAAAAGAACTCAGTAAGAGGATCTAATTGTAACAGAGTTGAACAAACAGTATTATTACTGATTGGATTTCTAGCTTACGTAAAATGGGCGCTTCCTCTCATTAATATTTCTGTGCTCATTCTTAAAAAGTGCTTTGTTTTGTTATATAGGTTAAAAGGTTAAAAAAAAAGTGTTTTCTTTTGAAGGTTGTTCTGCTCCGGAAGCGTATTGCTTTTCAGCTTTTTTGCATTTTGCTCATAGGTAGATAATACCTGTGCACTGCGTTGGGTACTTGGAAAAGACTGGTCTGGCTGGAAGCAACTAGCCCAAATATGGTCATTTTGATATCTAATACCTTGAAAATTGAATGAATTCATGATTATAAGACTTGTGTCATTTTTAATTAGTTGAAAAGCAGTTGTTCTTAGTATAATTTTTGTGTATAGAAATTTCCGATGTCAGTATAATCTCTGATAGGTTGAATGGGGAGCTGTTATCATAGGAAATATTTTTTATCTGTGGTTCCTTTTTGTTTGTTTTAATTTTAGAGACTCAGATATTTGTAGAAAAGCTATTTGAAGCTGTGAATACAAAGAGTTACCTACCTCCTCCAGAGCAGCCATCATCAGGAAGCCTGAAGGTAGAATTTTTCCAGCACCAAGAAAAAGAGATAAAAAAGGAAGAAGTAAGAATTTATGCTGTACCTTATAGGTTCTTTAAACACATATAAGGAATAAACAAACTGAATGTTCTTTTATGCATTTTTGTGTTAGGAATCTTCACCTCCCCCCAGGTCCAATGATTTCAGTAGGAGTATTCATAGAATTTACCGTGTAATAAGATTCACGGCTATGACTGGTGAAATCTAGTGGAAAATAAGCATGAGATTCCACAGTACTTGGATTCACACAGAATGCTCTTCATTCCCCAACACTGAATTGTGATGGCACATGTAAATCAGGGGAACTTGTTGAAGACTGATGCACAGGGAGTTTATTTGGGGCAGGAAGCCTTTACCTAGTATCTGCTAAAATTCCATACTCCCAAGAAGAAAGAAAGTGTTCAGCAGAAGCTGTATTGTTTTCACAGATAATTCAGATGCATTGAGCCACTCTTACCAGGAATGGTAATTCCTCTCCAGAAGTCAAAGTTTGGAGAATCCAGCCAAGGACAAGCCGTTAAGAGCAGGCCCTTCTAAGCATAGCAATCTTATGCCTGCTTTTCACTCTAAGATTTGTTTACTTCAGTCCTTTATACATTAGGTAGGGGAGAGTATTTTTAAGGTATTAACATGCAAGAACCTTGATAGGATAGGAAAATGAGAATAACTTCTTAAGAGGTTGCAGGGACAACCCGCTTAGGACCTCATCCTAGATAGTGGGAGCTTTTACTCCTCTGTCCTTTGTTTCTAAATAAGACCTGCTGTTCTCCACCCTGAGACCAAAAAGAGGTTTCAAAATTTTTAATCTGCAGTTTATAATCTATTAGTCATATAAGAATTTAGTTTTTCTCAATTTGATATTTAAAGATTATGATTCCAGACAAAGTGCTTGTAGGCAATTAAGGTATAAAAATTTCTGTACTTATTTTGGCTTTAGGTTAAATAAATCTTGGTTAAAAATTTGACCTTAAGTCACTGCTGTGTCATGATGAAAAGATTACTTTTCCAAGTCTCAGTTTATTCACTTGTGAAGTGGAAATACTACACAGTTGAAGGAAAAAAATAAGTAAAATAATTTATATGAACATTTGGCGTAGTACGTGGCTCTTGGTAGCTTTCAGTAGATGATGTCTCTTGTCAGTGTGAAGGATTAACAGATAGCAATTCTCAAATTATTTTTATCTCTATATCTGAATATATTTAGATTTATATAAACATTTTTATCTGTACCCGGGCTCCCTTTCACTTCCTGTCCCTGATACATGCAGGGGAAGAAACGGTATATAATTGTGTTGGCAATTACTTGCGCAGTCATAGACAAAATACAATGATTTATTCAATTTTTTCCCACTGACAGAAGTTTGCATGTATGAACTAAACACACATACACATGCACATACATGTATATCATGAGATCTCACTGGAATGTCCAGGTTGGTTTCAAACTTGTGAGCTCCAGTGATCAACCTTTCTCTGTCTCCCAGTGACTGAGAATGCAGGCATGTGTCATCACACCCAGCTTTAAATTATATTTTAATTCTCAAAATGTCTTGAGTAAATCATGGTCCCTTGGTTTGAGAAACAGTCTTCCTCAAAAACAAATTAATGGCAAAGCCATGTACTTACACCTGCTAATGCAGTGATACTTTAACACAGTTTTCTTGACCAATTGTGGAAGTTCTTTATCCTTGATCTTTTAAATTGTCAAAATATCAGATGGCAGTTAGGTTTCATAATGCTGTGGGTATACTGAAAGTTCCAGTTAGGTATATGCTGTGGAATATGGCTGTTAACATAAATTACTTGCATAAGAACCTTGAGGTACAAAAAGAAGTGTATCAGAAGGACTGTAGTAGTACCCTGTTTTTTGTCTTGATTGGGAGGAAAGTTTGAATGGGAAAAGAAAAATACTTGATTAAAAAAAACTGTTGAAAAAAGGCTTTTTAGAGTATGTTTCCTCTACGGATCTGTTGATAGGATTTGCATTTAACTTACTTAAGTGACACACTTGACAGGTAGAATCTCTTGCCCGGATGGATGCTATAAAAGCTAATATAAACTGGGACATGTATAACTTATCGGTAGATAACCTACATTAGTATATCTTAGTGTTTTTATTAAAAAATGCGCAATCTTAAATCCTGGCATAATACAGGAGCTTTTATTCACTATCTCCAGAATTTGCTCAACCTCTAAATTCTCTGTAATGACTTATTAATGTCTTATAGAACCAGTGCTGTAGGCAGAAAATTCTGGAAAAAAGTATCACTGATGAAGGGCATGCTCCTGATTGTTACTCTCTAGTAGTTATTCTAGCAAACAGGATCATGTATTTGATGTGATGCTATGAGAAACTGCAGAATTTACGATATGTATTGTTTCATCAGTATCTTTTTTTCTTTCTTTCTTGTGGTCCTGTGGCTCAGGTGCCAGGGCCTATGTGTGCCAAAGCGATTTACCCCTAAGCTACATCCCTAGCCCTCAAGTACAGTATTAATGACTTGATCATTTTTAATACATTCTTTTATATTCTTTGATGTGTTTTGTGTGAAATCAAGTTCGTGAAACCAAACTAAGATCTGTGTTAAATTTCTGAAAGAAGGAATAAAATTAGCTTTCTTTAATTATATAAAATTAGGATACTGAAAATGCTTTCTATTATCTAAAACAAATATTTGTGAATTTATGATTCACTTTAACTTTTAACTAGACTGACCATTATGGCTAAAATAAATGATTTTGTATAGAAATTTATCTTGACTATTTGTAGAAGATAACAGTGTTGTTCCTGTGTTAAATAAATTTAGTAATAAGTGAAATAATAATATGGTGTGGAGTAACAGTTGCTAAGCTTATATATACTTTTTAAAAATATCAGATCACAAAAGAAGAAGAGCGAGAGAAGAAGTTTTCTAGAAGGCTAAATCACAGTCCTCCCCAGTCAAGCTCCCGGTACAGAGAAAATAGGTGAGTGGTTCATTGAGCCATGCTCAGTGTACACACTTTGTTTACCTTTTATATGAGCATTAAGACTTAAGTTATCTTTTGGATCTTGGAAAATAACGCCTACTCTTTTATTGGTCTAGGAAAATATAACTAGGTCTTTTTCTAACCAGAAAATCTGTATCAGATTTATTTGTCATGGGGGTAACTTTTACAGTTGTGATATTTGTTGTTGTTGAAGTTGAAGTTGTTGAAGTTCTAATGGAACCTTAATATGAAACTTTTCGTCTAAAGTTTTCCCTTAGTGTGATCTAATATTTTTCCATTAAGATTTAAAAATGTTGAGTACAGTATTTATGATGAGACTGTATGTGTAAGACTGTACTTTATGTAATACAAGAAAAGAATAGATGCCTTTTATCTACAGCCTAACTGTATAGATGTTGATGTGTATAAAACTAAGAGTTAAGATATTAAAAGAACAATTAAAAAGGTTTTAGAGTTATTTAGGCTTTTCTATATTTGTATTCTGAAGATAGGATAGAAAATTACAATGTTACAAAAGGTAAGTATAATTTTTACATTTAGTTTTTCCTTCTTGCATAAGCATTATTTACATAAAAATGGTCATATATTTCTTTAGAAGCCGTGATGAGAGGAAAAAAGATGATCGTTCTCGCAAGAGAGATTATGATCGAAATCCTCCTCGAAGAGATTCATATAGAGACCGTTATAACAGAAGACGAGGGCGAAGTCGAAGTTACAGCAGGAGTAGAAGTCGAAGTTGGAGTAAAGAGAGACTTCGTGACAGGGATAGAGATAGAAGCAGGACTAGAAGCAGGAGCAGAACTCGAAGCCGGGGTAAATAGAGAGAGAGAGAGAGAGAGAGAGAGAGAGAGAGAGAGAGAGATTGTGTGTGTGTGTGTGTGCGTGCGTGTGTGCGTGTGTATTTTGGTACTATTCTTTTACTGTAAAAAATTCCATATTTAAGAGTATTTAAAAATTGCTTAACATTTTGCAACTGTTTTTTTCATTTTTTTTCTGTTGTGATGTATCCCATAGTCTTAGTCTGAGTTGTTAAAAAAATTTCTTTAAAAAGTCTTTACTGCATAAAAAACTATTACTCCATATTTCCTGATTACATTTTTTTGCAGTGACAAGAATCCCAACATGCACAATTTAGGAGAGGAAAAGTTTATTTAGCGCACAGTTTCAGAAGGTCATAATGAGTTCAGGGGCAGACGCAACAGTGGACGCACATGGCAGAGGAGGAGGTGGAAACAGCCCCTCATGGCATTGCAGACAGGAAGCTAAATCCCTAGAAAAGAGGAAGGAGCATATATCCTTCCAGGTCCTGTTCTAGTGGTCCTCCCTTCCAGGATTAAGCCTTTAGTCTACCACATGCCTGTAACCTATGATTTACCACATGTCTGTCTTCTACCACACACCCATAATCCACCCCTCCAGATCAGGCCTCCATCTCCTAACAGCACATGATTTTATATGTGATCCGTAATACCTAAATACGTGGGACTTTTGGGGGACTTTCCAGAGCCAAATGATAATACCATGCAGGTTAATAGTACATTTACAATGAAAAAGTCTGTTTTCACTGTTAGTGAGAATGTAGATAAAACAGTTTTTTGGAAAACACTTAGAAGTATCTTAAAATGTTAAAACATAAACCTAATAAATGACCCAACCATTTTACTCCTAGGTATTTTTCTAGAAGAAATAAAAATATATGTTCACACAAAGATTTGTATGTAAATGTTCATGCCCTCTTTATTTGTAGTATCTTTAAACTAGAAACACCCTGAATGTCCATCAATAGATGGCTATTGATGTGGTATCTACCTGTTGTGGTTCATACCATAACTGACGAACACGAAAAGAATTGTTGATACATGTAATAAAATGGATGCATTTCAGAATAATGTTGAGTGAAAGAAGTCCGAAAAAAAACATGTGTATATAAAATTTTAGAAAATGTGTACTGATTTGTTTTTGTAAAAAGACTGAAAGCAAATTAATAGTTGTCTGAGATAGAATATAAGACAATAGATTACAGATAAATTACAGAGGACTTTGAGGATAACCTTAAGGGTGATAAGTATGTTAGTCATTTTGATTGTGGTGTTGGTTTCACAGGTACATGCATAGATCACAGTGTAATCACATTGTGCTCTTATATTTAAATTTTATTTATTAGTTATCCCTCAAAATATAAAAATAATTTAAAATTTTATTTCAGGTGTATGTATTTGTGAGAGTATGATTTCTCACATGTATTGTGTTTCTTCTGTGCATATTCTTGAAAGGTAGATACTGCAGAAAAATAAAGTAACTTGCAGTAAAACAGATTTTTTTCAAGTTTTAATTCTGTTTTTGTAAAGTCTGTATTCTGTTTTACTTACTGTAGTTTCCTTCACTAATATAGGTGCACCTAGGCCTCTGCATAGTGCTTCATTTTACTAATCTTCAGTATATTTTTTCTTTGGAACTGTATATACCTAGTTTCTTTGTTTATGTTTAGTAAGAACTTTTCTCCTTCATATTCATTCCCATTTTAATAAAGAGTATTCATTATAAAAATCATTGTGTTTTAGGTGGATAATAATGAAATGTACATCATAGGAAAAGTAACCATACTTTTATTATGTGTCCTGTTTTGTGGATTGCAGTTATGCATACTAAGGTAGCAATGAAAAAAAATTCCAGGGAAAAAGCTCATTAAGCAGTACAGCAAGTTTGTGTGTAGTTTTATAGTTTAGGTCATATTGTAAAGAAATATCATATCTTAGAACAATTTGTATTTAGCAGTTCTTAAAAGAATTGTTAAAAAATGTGTAGCAAAACATCATAATTAAATTGGAACACAATTTTTTTTTTTAAGTCAAGTGTGGTTTTGTAAGTTGTTTGTATTTTGTTGCAGAGAGGGATCTGGTAAAACCGAAATATGACCTGGATAGAACAGATCCATTAGAAAATAATTACACTCCAGTTTCCTCCGTACCTAATATCTCATCTGGCCACTATCCTGTACCTACTTTAAGCAGCACCATTACCGTAATTGCTCCTACACATCATGGTAATAATACTACTGAAAGTTGGTCTGAATTTCACGAAGACCAGGTGGACCATAATTCTTACGTGAGACCACCAATGCCAAAGAAACGATGTAGAGACTATGATGGTAAGACTTTCAGTTGTTTCGTTAAGCATTAATATTTGCAGTTTCCTAAATTCCCTAAGTTTAGATTGTACAGTTAAGGATTTATCTCTGATGCTAAAAGTGAGAAATTAATCTATTATTTCATGAATTTTCTGCTGTTCTCGTACCTTTCAAAGAAATGATTATTCGAAGGTAGTTAGGTCCTACAAATATAAATGTTGCCTTTGTAAGCCTTTTATGAGAGAATTAAATTAAAAGCTTTTAAGGATCACTAGTAAAAGTTTTATAATTTCTACTGAAGCCAGAGTTGTGATATTCTTTTAGTTTTAAATGAGAGCTTTAAGTGAAATATTCCTTAGTTGTAATAAAAATATGTCAAAAATTGTTCTACATCATCTTGCTGAGTATACCCACTTTAATTGGGCAATACTTTTTTTGTGTGTACATGTTCGATATATTATCACTTGGTAAATATGTGGCTGAGATTGAGCAGGTGACTCTTGTGAAAAAATTATATCTTAGCCCGATATTAAAAGGATCTATATTTTTAAATACCTTACTTTTATTGATTTAGAGACTGTATTTTTTTGTGGCTTTTCATATTCTTAACTATTTTTTCCTTACAGAAAAGGGTTTTTGTATGAGAGGGGACATGTGCCCTTTTGATCATGGAAGTGACCCAGTAGTTGTAGAAGATGTGAATCTTCCTGGTATGCTGCCTTTCCCAGCACAGCCTCCTGTTGTTGAAGGACCACCTCCTCCTGGACTCCCCCCACCTCCACCAATTCTTACACCGCCACCACCTGTGAATCTTAGACCCCCAGTGCCACCTCCAGGTCCATTACCACCCAGTCTCCCACCTGTCACAGGTCAGTGCAGAGTCTGATTTTGTTAAAAGTAAAAGAATTTTAGAGATGCCTGATAGAAATGAAGTAAGCAAAATATTTTTATTTGGGATATGCTTACGCATTGCAGCCTGTATTAAACCAGTTACTGTTTGAAATGGCCCTGTCCATGTACATCACTGATATATCCAACATGCCTGCAGTCCTCTAGAGCTTAAGGCAAACCTGTTTTGGAATGCACTAAAAGGATTTTATATGATGAACACACATTTAGTTATGAGAGCTTCATGTTTGTAAAAGATACTGTAGTTTTATAAAAATATCATGTTTGAATATATAGTAATTTGTTTTATTTGTTTGCTTTCAGATGATATTTCTTATTCTTTGGTTTTGACAGGACCACCACCTCCACACCCTCCCTTGCAGCCATCTGGCATGGATGCTCCCCCAAACTCTGCAACCAGCTCTGTTCCTACTGTAGTAACAACTGGCATTCATCACCAGCCTCCTCCTGCTCCACCTTCTCTTTTTACTGCAGGTGCAGTTTGGCCCTGTCCATATTATAATGTGATGTAGTTTTAAAGCAGAGTGTACATGAAATTCAAGATGTCTAGAGAGTCAGTTTTTCTTTTAAAACCTTTTTTTTCAATGAATCATATAGATTGCCTTTAGCCTTGATGAAATAGTCTCTCAACTATGATTTAAAAAAAACATTTTATTTTTAATAAGATTTTTATTTTTATAAAACTTTAATACATATGAAATATAGCTGGGTATTAGTAATTTATAATTTACTCTTTCTGTTAATATTAAAAAATTATAAGTATGGTTTTATAACTGTTTTTTAATTGCAGTTTTTGTATTACCAGATGCATATGACACTGATGGCTATAATCCTGAAGCCCCAAGCATAACAAACACTTCCAGACCCATGTATAGGCACAGAGTACACGCACAGAGGCCTAACTTGATAGGACTCACATCGGGGGATATGGACTTGCCACCCAGAGGTACTTACTGGGTTTAATCTTCTGTCATTATTTTGATGATAGCAAGAATGGGAAATCATTGAAGTTGAGTGAGGGATGGTAATTTTTTGTTCCTATTTTCCTTGGTCTCTCATAAAAGAAAAGGTAGCGTGTGTTTTCATATTTGTGATATAGTGACACTTCATTCTGCTATTCAAGAGAGAAATTTTTCAAATGTTTATTTTTTGTTTATCTTTGATGTGTTAAAATTTGATAGTTTTTAAAATAATATTTTCAAGTAAAGAAATAATTTGTTAGGAAGTGACTCGTCATTTAACATTTTTGTTTGAGGAAACACTTTCTGAAGGAAGCAGATAAATTTTCTAAAACATAGTTTGGACTGATAACAGTCACAAGCCAGGGCAGCAGAAGCGCTCTACTGGAAGGGTAAACTGAAGGGTTAGAGGAGGAAGAGCTTTTACGGTAGTTTGAAAGATGTTACATTTCCTGCAGGTAACATTAGACACGGGGAAGTGAGGAATTGTCAGGCACAATAGAGAATATTACATGGACTAGTGAAAATGTTTTTATCTAACTTATCTCAATAGATTTTTAAAGCACATTTGCATTTCAGCCTTTTCTTGCTGTCTTAGCCAGAAGAAAAAATACTGCCTAGTGCAGATTAGTAAATTTATGATTACTTATATTTTGTGGTGGTTCTTTTTATGTACTCATTGGAAGCTATTGGATTTTGAGCATCTTTCTTGAATATTTGAAGAACTTTTTGTGGTGGTGGCATAAAAAACATTTTGTTTCAAATTTATATTTTCTGTGAGGCCTGAAGACATTTAATGTGTATGCCTCCCTCTCAAATAATAGCTTTCAGATTATTCTTGGAGCATTCCAGTAACTACCATTAACAGCAGTAGAAAAAGACTTATTTTTAAAATACTTTTTATGTGAGTGACATGAAATCTGTAATTGAAAAGTAATCACTTAAGATTTTTACTGTTTATGATATTTACCCACCAGTTGAATGTTTGCCTTATCCATCTAGATTATAGAAGTTTCCTTTTCTTTTGCTCAGCACTTTGTTCTCATCATTACCAGTATTCTTTTCCCTTACTGAGAACTAACAGGTTATCCATCAGTTTCTTACTTTGTTGCTTTGGAGTAGCATAAATGTATTTGTTAGACCTATTACACTGCCAACCTGTTTTCTAATTGTGAATGAGAGAAGGAAGAGACATAAAACAGCTTGTATATTAATTTTCTTCTGTTGCAGTTGGAGTATGGTAATTTTAACTGTTCTTACATATAGTTACAAGGTTAAGAAGTGGTCTCATTGAGAGATAAATATCTAGCATCCTCACTTAGAACTCCAAATGTCTTTCTTAATAAAATCATTGTTGTATGTGGTAATTTTAGTACTATTCTTTGTTTAGATAATATTATTTACTTTCTGAGCTAATTTAGAAATACAGTCTACATTAATAACATTGTTTTTAGTGTATCAGACTAATTTAAAAATCCATTTAAATTGAGAGTTACCTGTAATATTTTTTCATATCTTTTTTTGTCCTTTCCTGCCTCCCTGTTTATATTCTCAACTTTCCCCTAATTATGATATTTATTGTCATAGATTTTGACACATGCATAAAAAGCTTATATTTTTGATTATGTAATTATACATTTCAGTAGTCTGTAGATGACTTTCAGTTTATCATAGATTTATGTAATAGCAGTATTTTCATGGTTATACTTTATATCCTGGTATGTTACTAATAAATAAGTAATTTTTAGACTTCTTATGTCTCAGAATTACTAATATAAAGGTGTACTAGATGCATTGATAAATATTCTTTCTGTTTTAAAGTGGAGAACTTGATAGATGCTCTTGTGATTGGATGTAGACAAGAGGAAGGGTTTAGTACTTTTCATCTAGAGTCACCATATCTAGTGTTAACAAATATAGATAGAAAAAAAATTATTAAAATGATATTCTGGACAAAACACATATAACTCTAAGAAATATTTGCTGATTATATACCAAGAGGAATTTGCTTCTTTATTCTTAATACCCTTCTTAACTATTATTTAAATACTATTAAATTTGAATTGAGAGAATAAAGTTGAAGTGGAGCAAACCCATCTCTCAACACATTAGCTGCTCTTAACCTTCAGGTGCAGTGTATCTTAAAGTAAAAGAAGAGATTCTCCTAAAGGATCAGATTGAGAAACAAGAATAAGATTAAAAATCTTCTTGGAGAACTGGTTATGGGAATGTATTCCCCGTCCCTTCCACTACAGGTGGCATTATTAATGCCACTAATGCTTAGATGCAGAATATTTCCACCAGATATGCTGTGGAGATGTAAATAAGTAAGCCACCAATTGATACTTATGAGAAACTGAAAGAACTTTTGTTTCTGGAGTAGATTTAGAAGGAGTTAAGAGGCCCAGTGAGATACTTGAAAATTCAAGAATAGAGGTAATAGTTAGCTGGACTAGGGTAGTAAAGATGAAGCTGGAAAAGGTACAAACAGAGTAGAGGTAAGAGATTCCTGCAAATTTAGAAAAAATAATATATAAGAAGGGCAGGAGGGTGATCAGCAGCAAATGCTCCAGGTGGGCCAAGTAAGAGGACTGAAAAGTATTCACTCACAGGCTTAAGCAACAAATTAGGACATCAGTGATTATAGTATCAGTATGTTAAATGCAATAACGGGAATGACTTCTATTTTCTGAGGATTAGTTAGCAAGTGAGTAGGTGGTAAGGAAGCAGTTAGCTTAAGTGTACACATCTTCTAGAAAATAGCTATGCAGATGCAGAGAGCTGAAGGGAAAAGTGTTTTCTTATAAGATTTTCTTTTTTAAAGAAATGAATGAATTTTAGTTATAATGTGAAGTATTGTTGCAAAGTGCCAATTTCATGAGAAGGGTCGAAAATTAAAGAAAGTAGCAGGGCTCTGAGGCACTGGCTTTGGGCTTTTTTCTCTGTAGGTAAATAGACAACCAGAAAAATCTGGAAGCAAAAGCTGGATTAAGACAATAGACTGAATAAAAAGTGAGGAAAATTTATACCAAGTCTATTCTAGTGGAAGATATATAGCATATTGGCAGCAGGTATATATAGTTCCTTTGCAGGGCATTGGTCTTGAATTTTTTTGTGAATCAAGTGTGCTTTCATTATGTTAATATACTGCAGCTTCATTCACATTTCATTACCACTTCTCAAAGGTATTAAATCTGAATCTTTTAGATTGTACATCTGATTTTAAAACAGTGAACTTTAGGACTCAGGGCTGCTTATTTGGGTATTAACGTATTGATCTGTGGTGAGAGTAATGACACATGAAAATAGTAGCATGGGTTTTACCCCTATGTGTCTGCAGAATCACATTTTAATTTGGCTTGTAAGAATTACTTACTCTTCTTATGGTTAGGTGTGCAACGAAAGTGTATTTGAAATAGTTTTTAAATTCCTTGTATTACTATATTTGGATAATATTTATTTCTGTTTCTTCTTAAACATATTTGAGCATAAATCTGGAACTTTTCAGTATGAATTTAAGGAAGTGGGTATGAAAAAATATTAATCTCAGTTCTCTTTCTTTTAACATAGAAAAGCCTCCAAATAAAAGCAGTATGAGGATAGTAGTGGATTCAGAATCAAGGAAAAGAACCATAGGTTCGGGGGAGCCTGGAGTTCCTACAAAGAAGACTTGGTTTGATAAGTAAGTTGACAGGAAAAATTGAAGAATTTTATTATACTCTGAGTTTTTATATTGTTACCCTATGATTATGACCATGTGGTATTTTCTTAAAAAGAAAAACCTACATTATTCTGTTCTGTAAGCAGCCTCTAAATAAAATGAGTAATTTTCCGAACATTTGTAAGTTATTTGTTTGTAACTAGAAATGCATTTTCTTACAAAATTGATAAAGTTTTTGAGGATATAGTTTTTACTTTCTACTTCCCATTCTTCTACGAGAAACCACTCCTTACTTGAATACACCATTAAATAATAGATAGATATGGTAGTCATGAGTCCTTCCATAATTAGGAGAGAGTGTGATTGAATCTGGGAGGGGACTTCAGCATGTCAGAAGAGTAAAAGTTTTTGCAGAGTCAGACAACTAGAAAGGCATTAAATCAGCAAGGAAGAACTTCAGTGAAAGATGTGGAATCAGAGTTTTGGGTAGGGTGTGATGATTCATGTGTTAGCATATATGAAGAGACATGCTACCACATTTTTGAGCTTCAATATTTAATAAAAGTTTGTAGGTTTGACTTTGTTTATTTCTGTTGAAGCAAGTTGTGTATCTTCTCTGGTGTGCTTTTTTATCCTTTTGTTCAAGTGTCATGTGTGATAATGTATTTCCAGTACTTGTCTTTCTGTCTTTTTAAGCTGGAAAGAGGTTAAACAGGTCCTTTTTTGAATCTGAAAAATTTAAATTTGAAATTTACTCAAAAGTTTAATATGTTTTGATGAGCTAGCTTTTACAAAAGTAGAATAAAAACTGTATGTACAAAGTGACTGACTAATGGAGTTGCATCTTTCCAGATAAAAATGTTAAGTAATAATAGAAGGGTGGGAAGTTACAAACGATGTTGCAGAATCCTTTTCAGTTGGTTTCATAGAAAAAATGTCAATACTGCTGGTTTGTTTGGGAGAAAATGTGAATTTAATCAATGAGAACTGTTTTGGGGAAAAATGGGACTTGATTAGGTAATTCATTTGACTTGTAAACCTATTTTGTGCTTGGTATAGTGATCAGAATATATAAACATGTTTATTAACTTGATTTTTGTTTACAGACCCAATTTTAATAGAACTAACAGTCCAGGCTTCCAGAAAAAGGTTCAGTTTGGAAATGAAAATACCAAACTTGAACTTAGAAAAGTTCCTCCAGAATTAAATAATATCAGCAAACTTAATGAACACTTTAGTCGATTTGGAACATTGGTTAACTTACAGGTAAGAGCCATGAAATGATTCCATTGTCTCTGCATAATTTAACAGAATAATAGGACTACTTTTATAAAGAAATATTGTGAGAAATTAGCTAATACTCTGTTACTGGAAAAGTGAACATTATATTGATCCATTTTCTGTTACAATAAGGAAGTACATGAGGCAGGCTGACTTAATAAAGAAAAAGAGGCAGACTTAGCTCGCATTTTTTGAAGCTAAAAGCCTAATATCAGGTGGCGCCATTGACTGCCTTCTGATGAAGGCTGTAGCATGGTTGGTGTCACAGGAGTGGGAATGCATGTGGGAAGCAAAGATGACATCTCAAAACAGAAAGCCATAGACTAGTTCGGGGGCTGGGCTTGCTCTTGTGATAGCTCAGGGATCCGTGCAACTACCTGAATCCCACAATTGTTTCTAAGGGAAGCTCTCCTGGTGACCTAGAGATCTCCCACTAGTTCCCACCTCCTAGAGGTTCCCCTCCCAGTATCACCACACCAAGAACTAAGCTGTAAACACTGGAATATTTGGGGGACAAACTCTATCTATGTTTTTATCATAGGAAACATGAAATGAGACATTACCTTTTAGACAAAGTGTGCTATCTATATTTTTTAATTACAAAAGGCAAGAGGTTTAGTTGGTGATGTTAGTCTAAGAGTTCTACCTAATAGAAACTGTCATAAATTTAGATGGATTTTGAGACCCAGATACTAATATTTTTGGGTCCTAAATACCATGTAATCTGTAATTAGTTTAAATACTTTTTATTTTACGTGTGTGTGTGTGTGTGTGTGTGTGTGTGTGTGTGTGTGTGTAGAACACTTCATTGGGAAAATTGCAGAAGGGGAAAGAAGAAGGGTACAGCTTCTGCTAGTCAGAATGGGGACCTGGAAGTGTGGCTCACCGTTCATGGGTTTTTAGAGTTGAGCTGAGTAAAGGCACTGTCCTATGCCATGTGCTTGGTTGCTAGGTTCTTCACCCTTAAGCTGCTGTTGAAGCCCATCTTAAGTAGCAGTAGAAGTACTCTTGCCTTACGATCTTTCACTGTGTTGTCTTTTAACTGCTTAATATTTGCCCATTCAGTAGTCCTGGGGAGTGCTCAGCTACAGACTAACTGGAGTCATAGCCAGCTGCCTTTTCTGTAATACTGCTTTTCAGTGAATTTCCATTTTTGGGCACTCTCTATCCCTCACTGCCTGCAACCCGACTATCTCCTTTCACAGTACCCCCCCTTGGAGTGTTTGACCCTAACTGCCTTTAGGAGATTTGAATGATGACTGCTCTGGCTTCTTTAAGCTGGACAGAGCGTTGTTGTGTTGGCAGTCAGGATTTTACTCCAAAGAGGGGCCATCTAAAGGACCCGGGTAGAAATCAGGAGGCAGGCTTTGATGGATTTCAGTGCAGACAGGCATCTATAGCTTAAGTGCTTGTAGTCTAGAGGAAATGAATAAAAACAGTTTGTTAGACAAAACCCAAACTATACCATCACAAAGATAACAGCCCCTATAATTAAAAAAAAATTTATGCCAAGTAGGTAAGAGAAACCAATTCCAGCATAGGGTTTCAAAGGATGAGCTAAATTCTGACAGAGCATTAACTTGTTGATTTAATTCCAGGAACATGTAAGAAATATCAAAATTATAACATTCTGCCTTAATGATAGCATATGTTCTCCCTTGGGTAGGTGTTAAGGCCATCTTATTTTGTAGAATAACTTCTCTCACTAGGCTAGATTCAATGTTTGGCCATCTTGATTTTATATTGTTGCACATACCACATCTTGGAATACATGGCTTTTATTCAAACAATAGATAATTTGTAGTGAGTAGTCTTGGCTTTTTCACTGTTGGAACCATTTACTCTTTGAATCTTGATTTTTCTCATGCATCAAATGTTGATGCTGCTGTTGTATAGATGTGTGGGTTTTTTTCTTGTACTATTGGAAATACAATGAAAATTAAAAATTTGTGGTGTTGTACAGAAAGATTTTTATGTCATTTTTAGTTAATGATCACTTGTTCCAAAGTAGAATACTGCCTCCTCCAGCTACGAATTTTGGTTGCATTGAAATTATTTCTTATTCTCGGTAATAATATTGGAGGCAAAAAAGAAACATTTTAAATATCCATATCCATCGTTTATGCATTCAGACTCACTGCTGTTAAATAAAAGAGACTTTTTCCACATTATAGGTAATACAGATAGGAAGAAACAAATGTCCTACTTGTCAGGACCCGTAATTCACATTTTAAGGAATTCTAATGTGTGAAACAAGAAATTCCCTTAGAAATTCACTCTTTTAATATTTGAATCTTAGGTTGCCTATAATGGTGATCCTGAAGGTGCCCTTATCCAATTTGCAACATATGAAGAAGCAAAGAAAGCAATATCAAGTACAGAAGCCGTATTAAATAATCGCTTTATTAAGGTTTATTGGCACAGAGAAGGGAGCACCCAGCAGTTACAAACTGCTTCTCCAAAGGTAAGAGAGAGATTTGTGTGAAATTAAATGCTTTCTTGGAGAGCTCTTCGCATACCATTTAAGAACAGAGGTATAGGAGTCAAGAGGAGGTTGATTTTTTTTGACTGATACAGTGTATTAGAGATTGAACCCAGGGCCTTCACACTGAGCTACATCCCCATCCCATTTTAATTTTTGGTTTTGAGACTGAGTCTCACTAAATCTCTTAAGTTTTTTAGGCTAAGCTCAAAGGTGCAATCCTCCTGCCTTAGCCTCCTTGAGTACTAGAATTATCCCTGATCCACTAGATCCCACTAAGATTTGAATCTGTATCCTGGGTTTCCTACTGTTTTCTCTGTAGATCTGAGAAAGTTGTGTAGCTAAACTTGTCACCCCATTTACGTGTAGCATAAACACTGATTTACAGAATGGTATGATGGCATATTTAAGGTATATAGGACAAATGTTACCTAACGTATAGAAGACACTGTTAACGATTGCTTTATATATTCCATAAATCACACTATAAATCCATCTTAGAAATTCTTTGTTTCCTTGTTTCCCTCACCCTTCTTCCATTTCTCTAACCTTTCCTGTGCATAAATCAGTCACTGTATAATTCAGTGTTAAATTAATTGCTTGGGGAAGTATAATATAGCAGTTTTCTTTTAAGTTGTTAGAAGATAATGAAGGATGATTTTCATTTTTTTAAATTTTTTGCAAAAAAACATTTATAGGAAATGGAAAGAAAATTGGATTTTGATAATAAGCTACGTTTTAAAAGATTTCTATGCATTTTCAATGTAGTAGAAAATAATAGTTAATTTTGTATGCCTCCCAACTAATTGGCTTGTTTGAAATTTTTTTCTTCTGAGGTAATGCAGCCTTTAGTCCAGCAGCCTATTTTGCCTGTTGTGAAGCAGTCAGTCAAAGAGCGATTGGGTCCAGTACCTCCAAGTACTGTTGAACCGGCAGAAGCCCAGAGTGCTAGTTCCGACCTTCCTCAGGTAAATGGGAGGTCTTTCTTGTCACATGAAAGATTCTCAGTGAATTGACTTCTCTTGGTGACTTTAATTATACATGTTTTATGGAGAAATATGATCCTTACTTATTTGAACCCTGCCTGTAAGTTACTTACCATTTTTACTTTTTAAACTGTCTACACTTTTTGAGTAATGTTTAAATCTTATGTGAGAAAGATTTCTTTACTTTGTGGAAGAGAACATTTCTGTAAACCTGCCAAACTGCAAATAGTGAAGTTTAGTACACTAAATCTTGTTTTTCCTATCATTTTTTACTCAGAACTCTGATCCAGAAATAATTGTGCAGTAGACTAAACTGAAAATTTTTGGGAGAGAAGGCTTAAAACAACCTTTTAAGTGTGCTTGGTATTATACTGTTTCAGGTCATTGGGTAACCCACTTTGGACTTCACTTATTTCTGATTCTGGGACTCTCTTCTGTTTGTCACTTCCTACTTCCTTCCACACTGGAGTTGCAGTATCTTATTTTAACACGCAGTCTCTGAAACTTAGCTTTCCTTTTTCTAGAGATGTTGCAGGATTTGCTGTGTAAATAAATGTAAGGATGTAGTGTCCTATATAGCTCGTAGATGCCACTTAGTAGCCAAGTATGGGTTAATACTTTAAAGCTTGAGAAGCAGATATATTTTAGTTACTCGGCTCTAATTTATAATGTGTAGACTTTTTACTTTTTAACATAGGATTCTAAGAATTTATGATTCTGCATCAGTGGAAAGGACCTTAGCAGTTGCCTGGTTCACGAACCTTTGACTTTACATCAGTTTTTCATAATTAATATTACATACTCTTTACTTTATTCCCACACACATTCCTTCGTTCTCATTTAAGAAAGGCCCAAGCCCCTGAGATTAGCATTAGTATACTTATAAAATCAGTACGTATTAATACAGTCAAAATGTCCATAATCCCAACAGATTTATGTATGTTTGGGGAAACACTGAATATGTCCATTTTAATTTTTTTAGAATGTAACTAAGTTATCTGTGAAGGACAGGTTGGGTTTTGTATCAAAGCCATCTGTTTCAGCAACTGAAAAGGTAAGAAGAATAGCATGATGTGTTTGTCTTGGCTTCGTAAATGTTTTCAGGTGGCATCTTAATTTTTAATTTTTCCATAGTTTTGAACTCCTGCTTCTTAATAGTTTTGCATCTCTTTTTGCTTTCCATTCGCTGAAAACCGTTAGCTTATCCTTTTTTACTTTTTTACGTCAGCATTTTAATACGTGTCTCTTTCCATGTGCTCCATTCCTTTTTTTTTTTTTAAGAGCTATTGTGTACTTTAATTTGAAAAAATGTGGCAGCTTAATAATAGCAAGGTCCATGAACTAGCAGTTTTTACCTGAGTTGATCCGTGATTCTTCACTTACTAACTGCATGATGTTGGGCAATATTCTCAGCCTTTCTCAGTCTTTTTCTCTTTGGTAAAATGGTGATGGTAATGTTTGTCATGAATACATAGTTTTGTGAGGAATAAATGAAATAATATTATCTAAAATCTTCTGTAAATGGGAAGAAGTGACATAAATGTAAGTTTTTGATTTATTACCAATGGCAATTGATATAGCATGGCAGTTAGTTTTTTTTTTTTAATAAAGGGATAAGTACAAATTATATTAAGATGATTCATGATCTGTCTTCTGTGTAGGTATGTTTTTTCTTTTTTTTTATACTTAGGTATGAGTCAATTTCCTGGTCTTTAGTTTTATTTGAGGTATGTGATATCACAGAGTATTAGAATTGGGTAATCGTAAGGCACAAATAGGTTAAGGCCCACATGGTTTTCTCTCTGCATTGATTTGCTAGCTAGACTGGAGTCTGTCTTCTAGTCTATGACTTTCCATTCTGAAGATCACAGAGAACATCCACAGTGAAAGTGAATGTCTTATGAGGTAGCTAGCGTGCTGTCGTCACTTACTCTTCATTACTGTTTCTCTTAATTACTTTATTAGACTTCAACAGGTCTAGAAATTTGGTGTGAATTTTATTCTGTACATCTTATACATCTCAACGTTATTTCAAGCTTACTATGCCCCAAATAAATTATTTTCCATGTGAATTAAGTTCTCCTGGTTCTCAGCTCTGGGGGTGATATATTCTCTAAGGTGTATGATACAGCAGCCTCTGAACTTATGTACTTGTACCTGTAGTGTGCCTCGTTTTCTCTGTCAGGTTCAATTCTCTGGCCTCTATGTGCAGTGTCTTACCTAACGGGAATTCTCCTACTCTGTGTATATTGCCACCATCCTGCCAGTGGACATAATTTATTTTTAGTTCATTTTAGAAGTGTCCTTGACTGCATTACTTTGTGTGATTCATAGCTTACCAGTATACTTCAGTTATTGTGGTTCTGTTTCTTTTAATTCTAGTCCTCTCTTTCCTGGACAGTACTTTTCCTCTTTTTGTCTTTTGCCTCTTTCTGACCCTCTTTTTTTTTTTTTTTTGTAATTTTCTTAGAGTCCATTTCCTCATACCTAATTAAATTCTAGTCATTCTTAATAGGTTGAAGATCTCATTGATATCTCCCTTGTAGGAACCAAATTTTTCTATGTAATATTCCCCCTTTGAATTTTTGCATTACTTACTTTTTACTCCTAAGGTTAGCGATTTATAATAAGTAGTTCAGGAATTATAAGGTTTATGATGTTCGTCTTTCCTCATAACTGTTAATGGTTATTTTTAATTTTATTTTTTTATGCATTGTCTTTTGTCAGGATTATTACCTCAATCATTTTTCTACAGGAAAATATGACATTTAAAAATATTTGCAGAACTTTTGAGGAACTAAGCTGTTGCAGCACATTATTGGCTGCACACTGTTCTTTGATATTTGTTAAAATATTTCTGTAAGATTGTCAATTTATTTGTTTTTTAAATCCCTTTCATATGTGGAATATAAAAGTTGAACTAATTGAAGCAACGTAGAATGTTAGCTACCAGGGCCAGCAGCTAGGAATTTGGGAGGTATTAGTCAAAATATAAAAAATATTATTCACTTATGTAGATGTGACTGTAGTGAAGAGAAGTAGAGACTAGCAATGTACTGTATTCTTGAAAATTGCCCAGAGTAGATTTAAGAATTCTCACTGCAAAAAAAAGTAGGACAGTGTAAATATTACTTCAATTTAGCTTTTTCAGAAGGTTCATATCTCAAGATAATGTACATAATATATATAGTTTGTCAATTAAAAATTAATTTTAAAAAATTAAAGTGTTGAAAAGTGATGTGATACACTAAATGGACCAAAGAGTATGAATTCTTGAAAAAAATGCTATTAATTTCTTAAGGTATTTTATAAGTTTAACATTAAACTACTTAACTGTTTTCTTAACAGAATTCCCAAGTAGGCACACTTGGTATAGAATACACAAATCTGTATGCTGTTTTGAGAGACTGTCATAAATGAGTATTTATATTTACTGAAAAAAGGGACTGTGATAATAACAGTTGGCCATAGAATAATTGTATTAGTGAACTTTTTGTGCTTAACTCCTCTGATACTTTTTATTGCATTAAAACAAGGTTATTATGCTTTACACACCTGTAATCTCAGGACTGAGGAGGCTGAGACAGAAAGATTGCCATGAGTTCAAGGCGAGCCTTAGCTACATGGTGAGTTCAGTGCTGGTCTGAACTATGGCAAAAACAAAACAACAACAAAGAGCTATTGTAGCTTCTTGTTGTGAATATGGGCTATTCAGTATCTTAACTGCATGTAAAAAAAATTAATTCATACATGGGCTTAAGTTACTAAAAAATGATACTTGGATGACCTTACTTGTAATAGTCTTTTCTAGTAAGTAATTTTTATGAAATACTCTTTCTCCCCTCAGTTGTTCTTGTGAGAAATAACGATTTTTTGTATTAAAAATACTTGTAGTAGTTGTAGATGGTAGTGTTTTATACAAGTAATAACTTAAAAGATATATTGATTATAATCTTTGTCCCTTTAGAGCGTTGACTTTTTGTATTGGGATGAAAGAGATATTAGTAATACATGTGATACTTTTCAGCTTCACTTTTGAGTTCAGTATCTATTTGATACCAAACTCTGATTAAAAAAAGAAAGGAAAACTAGGACCAATATCTTTCATGAACATAGATGGAAATATGCTAAATAAATGTTAGCAGATACCCAGTCATAGATAAAATAATAATATATTATGGCCAGGCTAGATTTACTCTAGAAATTTATGGATCATTTAATATTAGAAAATCAGTTAAGTAACATGAGCAGAGTAAGGAGGCAGTCCCCATTTTCTTAGTCAGAAAAGCATTAGATAAATTCATTACTTCCTTCTGTTGAACACTGTATGAATAGCAGTTAAGAAAAATTCCTTACTTTGGTGAAACCTATATGCAGCAGTAACACCACCACTACCATTCAAACCCTTATGTTCAGTGGTGAAATATTGGAAGTTTGTCTGCCCAAGATCAGGATCAAGTCAAAAGTGGCCAGTTCAGTGACAGAAGAAAATGAAGTAAGTCATATAAAGATTGAAAGGGAGGAAATAAAACTGTTTACTTACAGATGACATGACCATGTATGTCAAAAATCCAAAAAAACTCACAAATAGTTGAGATTAGTAGATAAATGTAGTAAAGTCATTAAAAGTCAAATTATTATGTAATACTTACAGTATTTGCAGAAACCCAGTTGCAAAATAGGGACAGTGTGATAATATGGAAACTCCATTGCCTTGTCTGTGTTCTAAGAAGTTGTGGCATCTTTTCTGGTGGGATTGTCATTTTCATCTCTTGACTTCATTTCTAATAAATTTTTATTTAAAAGTACAGATTTTTCTTGTTATCCAAACTATTTGCATATTTTTATTGGTATTCTTTTTTGAATTTGTGAAATTTACATTTGTTTAAGGAATTGGTGTACTGTCTTAAACTCTTGAACAAAAAATTTCAGATTGTGAGCAATATTTGTAAATCATTGTAATCATATAGTTCTGAATTTCTAAACACAGTTTTACATTTTAAGCTAGGACAATATAAAAAAATAGTGTATCTTGAAAGTCATTGAAACTCAATGAAACACATTGGGGTGTCCAGTTTTTCAGAAGAAAGGGAAGGAGACTACTTCTAGGAGTCAGGAGTTTCATTCACTTTGAAGCAGTGCACCTTAATCTGTTACCAGATGTTAAGGATGCTTTCAAAAGGTGTGTTCCTTGTTAACTGAAGTTGGAAAACTGTTAGATTAAACAAATTACATGTTTCTTTGCTTCATTATTGTAGTGTGCATTTGGTCGTAAGTTTTCAACATGTTAGGAAATCCTCATGAAGAAAACAGTACACTCAGACTGTTTCCAGGACACAGTGTCCTTTTCCTGCTTACAAAGTTGTTTATAGTTCTTTGTATAGATAGCATGGAAGACATTTTTCCTATAATTAAAAAGAGTGGCAACTGTATAGAGTATCAAATGTTATACATTGTATATTTGCTATTGAAATATGAATATTTTTATCATTAAAGAAAATGGTCTTGTTTTAGTATGTCTTTAATTTTAGACATCAGTTATGCTGAATGAAACAAGTATTATTACGGCAGTCTAGATATTTATCTTATAGACAGGCTAACACAAGCTTATATATTTAAAACAGTGATGGTTGCGTAAACTTTGTTTTGTTCTCTGACTTGAGAATAAAAGGTCAGAAAATGCTCTCCATATTACTACTTCTCTGATATACCCAGATGTGCATTTTAGTAGTTAAAAGTAGGGCCATTTTTCTCATTGGTATTTTTCCACTTAGTAGTTTCTTTAGCCTCTTTTCAGTTCATGAACTTCTTTAAGATTTCAGAAGCAGTATTTTTTTTTTCTGTGGAAAATTACCCCGTTCTTACACACACAGGCACATCTTCAGTTTGTATAATATTTATAGATCTCCACGAAGGAGATCTTCGGCTGTTTGCTGATAACTTTAACCACCCTAAGGAACTTAGAATTGTTTTGTTCTTTGATGGAAATATAAAGGAACCTGTTTACACTGTTTTTTAAATTAGCCTTCATATAGGAAGGTTTATCCATTCTGACCTATAATCCTTTCAGTTTGGTTTGCTGCCAAGCTGCTTGTAAGTATTTGCCGTGTTCCTTGGCACTGTTCTAAGTACTGAAGATACAGCCATGAACCAAATCAAAAATAATCCCTTTTCTCAAGGAATTTGAAGGTTTGTAAGACTTCAGACACCATTAAATTGGACCCCCTCATTTTATAGATGAACGCATTGGGGCCCAAAAGGTTCTTGATCTTAACCTAGAGCCTTAATTTAGCGAGACTTAGTCACTGGAAGCACAAAGGGAAATAATCTTTGTTTCAGGACCTTGACAGCGTAGACAGGGAAAAGGAAATGTATCACCATATTTTTACTAAATAATTATACTAGTGAAAAGTAGTAGTATTTTTATCTATAATAATAACTGAAGGAATGAAATTCCTTTTAAAGAACCTGGTTAGAGCAGAGAATTGATTATGGTTTTGTGGAGGTCTTGATTATGTTAGGCTGAACTTGAGCTTAAAGAATTAGGTCACTTCCAGCAGCTGGAACATTGCTAGCCAAGGAATGGAAAGTGAATGTATTATTTTTCAGAACTGCATATAGCAGATGGTCATGTTGGATCATTTGAAGGGCAGTACCTAGCTTCTTCCTGTGACGTACTCTTTGTAGAGATTTTGCTTTAATCACTAGGGGTAATAATAACTAATATTTTCTGAATGTATAGTGATGGTTTCTCTAGACCTGACCTTTTGAATGTTTGTCATTACTTTTTTTCTGTAGGTATTCGGTGAGTTTTTCTAATTTAGAACTATTTTTCTTTCATAACCTTCCTTTCATATCATCAAGTAATTATGTGACTTAGTTATTATAAGTATAAAAGATGTTTAGTTCATTGTGGTAAATCTTGATGGAAGCACTTTTAAATTTTTATGGAAAATAGGACTTAGGAAATTAAGAATAGTTGATACATGTTTTTAAGAAATTGAATTTGTATTGGTAGGTGTTGTCTACATCTACTGGCCTAACAAAAACAGTATATAATCCAGCTGCTTTGAAGGCTGCACAAAAAACCTTACTTGTTTCCACCTCTGCGGTTGATAATAATGAAGCACAGAAAAAAAAACAGGTGAGTACAATTACTACAGTGCACAGAATTTACATATGGGAGAGCTTTTCTCTTATTGTTCTTTTTTTTTTTTTTAGTGCTTATCACAAAAAATGAAGACTTATGTAGGCAACTAAATCTTAATCTTTCATTGTAAATATTACTATTTTTCAAGTGATTATCTTTGAAACTTGCATATATTTTCAAGTTCTACCTAGCCAAGTTTTGTACTTTTTGCTAATAAGTCTCTACACAACCACTTTTCTCCTCTTTACTTTATCACTTAATAATATTCTAATAATATTTTTGATCTCTGGTTTTAGGAGGCACTGAAACTTCAACAGGATGTAAGAAAAAGGAAACAAGAGATTTTAGAAAAGCACATTGAAACACAGAAGGTACACTATTCAAGATTTGGCAAAGTTTATTACAAATATAATTTTTACTTAATGTAACAAACAACAAACTGGTCCTTCCAAACATATGTGCTGCAACTGGTAATGGTAAAAGTAAAATGTTTATCAGTGATATTCTAATATTACATTATGATCATAACACAATGGTGATGGAAGAACACTCAAGCAGTAGGAGCTACGGTTATCACATGAAATGAAAATGAGATAGTTTTCATTCAGCTGTGTTGCTGCACAGTAATTTGTTCAACAAGTAATGAAGTGGAACCTTCTTGGTATTGGTATGTATGCCTTTCTGTGCCTTTCTGGACTGGAGTCTAGGCCTGCACTGTTCAAAACGGTAACCTGTAGCTATGTCTTGTCTCTGGAGTATTTTGGAATATATCTAATTCAAATTGAGAAAACATACAGTAGATTTCAAAGATACAGCATAAAGATGAAGAGGAAAATATCCCAATTTTTGTTGAAATGTAGCATTTTGAATATATTAGGTTAAAAGTAAAAAATATATTACTGAATTAATTTTGCTTGACATCTTTTGAATGTAAATGCTAGAAAACTAAAGAGCACGTGGAGCCACTTAACTCAGAGTACTACTGCGTGGTTTCCTTTACATATGTTACTTTGCTTATCTTGTTTTCTCCCCCCCCCCACTATTTTTATTAATATACAAATGTAATACATAGTATTTACAATGAATTTGGATGTTTCGAACATCTGTGTATCACATCAACTTCACAATCCCTTCCCATCTTCTACCCCCCCCACCCCCTCCCTGTCCCTTCCCCCGGCTCAGGCTATCACTTCATATGGTTCCAAAGAGTGTCTGTGTTCTGGGTTTTCCAAGGCTTATCTTATTTTCAATCCTTGGCCAGGATATTGTTCTTAGTTATTGTTTCCTGTGACAAAAAAGTAATTGTATATTCAATATTTTAAATTTTTCTAATGTGAAAGAAGCTGTTAATATTTTCCTCTGGTTACTTCTGGTTTGTAGACTACATTTGAAGTGAGAATATTTGTGGCATCATAACAAATAAGAAATTAAAATTGATATTTATAACTGACAGTTTTTTCAGGGATTGAATTGAATTTTTTATGATGATGTGCTTTGCAGTTATGTACTCATAGAGCCAAATGGTAATAAGATTTTGCAAAACAAACCAGTGGGTATCATTAGCACATTCAATATGCAATTCTTGCTCTCTTTATGTAATTAGTAGTTATTAGCTGTCAGGAATACATAAACTGAAAGTAGTAGTACTTATTTTTATAGTTACTTTGCTTTATTGATAGTAAGTACCTTAAGATTTTTCTCTTAAATATTGTCAGATGTTAATTTCAAAACTAGAAAAAAATAAAGCTATGAAGTCTGAAGATAAAGCAGAAATAATGAAAACTCTAGAGGTTTTGACAAAGAATATTACCAAGTTGAAAGATGAGGTGAAAGCTACTTCTCCTGGACGCTGCCTTCCAAAAAGTATAAAAACCAAGACTCAGGTATTTTGATATGTGTTTTATTATTCATAGTAATTACAGATAATTTTCAAAAGTTAGCTTAAGAACACAATAAATGGGAGTTTGATATAGTACTTGATTATTTGACAGGATTTTGAACTTTTATTGATACACAAGGTTACTGCAGAATTAACACTAACACTGAATAAAGTACAGTGATTGGAAAGGGGAAAATTTACAAAGACTAATCTTATAGATACAAATAAATGAACAAGATAATTTAAGATGGCAATAAGTAATTAAAATAACAGATGATTTACTACATGTACTGTTAGATATGTACTTGCTATCTGTATATGTATGTGTAAATATAAAATCTTCACATTGATATTTCCCACTCTAATCCAACATGGTTTATTTTTTTTTCCGTGTTATATTCCATTTTTATAATGGCAGTTGGTCTCAGTAATATCTATGTAGTGTTTATTGACAGATCGATGAGTAAAACAGTTGCAAAATTGCTACAACAGTGTTTCTTTAAGTCTTTATTGCAGTCCTCACAAACTTTACTCAGGTTGTAAGGTCAAGACTGTGATCTAGGGTAACTTGTTTTTTCTTTTGATATATGACTTGATGAAATTGTTTCTGTTTGCATTCAGTTTTGGATCTTCTTTTCCCTTTTTCCAATTCTTATTGACTTAATTTTATTATTTGAATAAGTAAAACATAAACATGGCTTAAAAGCCAAACTATTTAAAAAGATATGTACATAGAAGATCTCTTTTTTATCCAATCCTCTGTCTTTACCCATCTCCTATAGGTAACCAATTTTGTTAGTTTCTAGTTTATACTTTTAATTTTTATAGCATGTGTGTGTGTGTGTGATAGATATAATACATATTTATTTGTATGTACACATGCTATAAACACACATCCTGTATGTTCTTACCTACATAAAACATAGTTTGTATTGCTCCTAGCAAAATGGATTTTTTGTTTTTCTTTCTTAGTTATTTCCCAAAGTTACCTCATGTCAAGCCATAGCTTACTCTGGCTTTGGTACAGAATATGAATTATAGAGAAATATGAATTAGAAAAAATTTGGGAGCATATCATGCAGTATTATTGATAGAGGTGATTGATGGTTTGCACTACAGTAATAGTATTATAGATAAGTGTATGGATTAATTGGGAACGTATGAAATTTATTTATAAAATAAGTTTTGTATAATGTGGATGTTATTTCTCCTAAATTAATAATTACTATCCTTTAGATGCAGAAGGAATTGCTTGATACAGAACTGGATTTATATAAGAAGATGCAAGCTGGGGAAGAAGTCACTGAACTTAGGAGAAAGTATACAGAATTACAGCTAGAAGTATGTTTCAGCATACCTATATAGTGCACTTAAAAAAAAACAGATGCAATTGTAGTGGTTAACATGAAAATGTATGTTTTTCTAGTCAGCAGTTGTTGACTCCTGTTCACATCGGGTGTTGATGAAGGAAAGGTTAAGAGGTTTTTTTAGGAACTTACAGATAAAAATCTTATTTAATGAAGAGAAGAAAGTGGTTCTATATATATACCCAAGTCACTTCATTTCTAGTGAGTTTTAGTTCCTTTGTTGTTTTTGGTCTGTCTCCCAGTGACTAAAACCTATTAAAAGCTTTTGACATTATTATGGAGATATTCTTTGTATGTACGTGTGTATTATATTGAGTTGCTATAAAGACCAGACTTATAAGTGGTAGCATTATAAGGAAAAAGCATGCTTAACTTAAGTTTTGCCTATAGATGGTGCTGTGGGTGTTTAAAAAGAAAAAGAATTCTTTCCTTGCAATTTAGTTACATGGTTAAGTTATATGAGAAACCCCTAGAAAAACTGATCATTATATGATGTGAAGATTTTTAATATTAAGCAGAAAAGATATTTAAATATTAGCATTATATTTTGAAGTACAAAAGAAACATTTTGTTTAAAATTAGGCTTGTGTCTATTCATCATTGTTCACAATATAAATTTTTTGTATTTTAGATTATCTTGTTTAACTTAGCTGTAATACTTCAGTTTGTTTTTGTTTTCCTAGTATTAAGTAGAAACCTATTGAGTACTGTTATGCAGACATTGAAAGGCTTAATCTTTAGCAGCTCTTTGACTTGTTTTAAGGCTCTGCCTTATCTGACAGTCAGAGTAGATAATATTGTTCTAAATTTGAAGTCATTTTATTTGCTGGAAACTTGATTGGGTTGTGAGTATGTGTATCCTGTCCAAAATACTAGGATTTTTTTTTTTTTTTGATGCTAGGTTTTGAATAAGATTCCTTTTATATTAATACAGAAAATTTTTTTTTCCCATTCTGGAGGTTTCGTGTCAGAATTGCCATAAAAAACAAAATATTATTTTAAAAATTCTGATGTATTAATCACTAAAATTCTTTATTAGTCTACATTGTACTGCTTATTGTAGCTAAAGGCTGAATATTTCCTCTTTTTCTTTAATGTTAGCTTAAGTTTAGCTTATGGTCAAGGCTAATAAATGTATCAATACAGTTTTTTTTCAGTGCCTGCTTGCTTATTGTAGTAATTGCTAGCTTTTAGTAGAAATTAATGAGCAAGGGTGCTAAGGTCAGATAAATTTGGAAAAGATTAATTTACACAGGCTTTTTGACTGTTGAGTTTCTTTTTAATTGTTTAATTTCCAAAAATAAATATTGTGTACTCGTATTTGTTCAAACTTATTTTTCAAGGAACATTTTAGGTGTTATTAGTCAGCAGAGCATAATTTCATATTAACTACTCTATTAATAATCCTTAACTTTTTTTTTTCCTTGTGTTGCTTAGTGTTGAACCTAAGGCTTTCACTCTGAGCTACCTCCCCCCTCCTCTTTTGTTTTTATTTCTGACAAAGGGTCTTCGTAAGTTATCCAGACTGGGCTTGGACTTGAAATTCTCTTGCCTCAGCCTCCCAGGGTGCTAGGATTACAGGCATGTGCCATCACGCCAGCTTATTTGGATTTTTACTGCTTATTATGTTTTTAATTAACTAATGAAAAGAACTGTACAGTATACAGCATTATGTTTTGATGTTTGTATACATCATGGAATATTTATATCATGTTAACAGACATCACCTCACATTCTTAATTTTTAGGAAAATACAATACTTAAAATCCACTTTCTCAGAAACTTTTAAATATTTAGTATGTGGTTACCATGATTTACAATAAATGTCCAGAACTTATTCCTTCTAAGTGAAACTTTATCCTAACACCAGCATTTGTCTGTTCTCCATGCCACCACAGCCATAGAATCATTGTATTTTCTACATCTGTGAATTTGATTAATTATAATAAACATGTAAGGGAAGTCATATAGTATGTGTCTTTACATGCCATTATGACCTGAATTTTAAATGATCTCCCTTGCCACACTCTAGCGCCACCCACCATCTCTCAGGCGCTGGCACCTACTGTAGTGGTGTTTACTGCCACGTGGCATAGTGGCCAAGTTATTCTCTTCTTTCCGTCTTCCCTTCCATTTGCCAAATCTAACCAGAATGTCATTTTTACCACTGATAAGACTAAATCACTGTAGTGTACTCCTTAAAATTTTAAAGTTGATTTTCATGGACCTGTTACCTTTGATAAAATCAAAATCCTTAACCTGACCCATAAAGGTACACATCATTACACCCAGCTGCACTGGGTTTTATTCATACTTTAGAAAATCTTTGGTGCCTTTGTTAATGCTGAAACGTTCATCTCATTTTTGTGTTTTATTGCTTTTTCTTTGACTACTGTTGTAGGTTCAAAGGATAAATAATGCATAGAATAAAGCGGAAAAAACACCTTTCAGGGACTTTTAATTCTAGTATGGTATTCACTGCAGATCTTTAAAGTTTGTTAAAAACATAAAACATTTCCTCGCTTTTTTGATACATTTCTCATTAACATAATTAAATAATTTAGTTGTTTAATTTCTCTTTACCTCCTTAGGATTTGAGTTTCCTGAGGGGATGTCTTGTGTAGTGTAAGTGCTTATTAAGTATCTTATGGAATGAAAGAATAGTACACTACTCATGTGGAGTGATACGGTAGAATAGAAATTAATGTGCTACATTCGCTCTATAATGATGTTAGTGATGGTATCAAAATGATGAATTTGAGATAACCACACCTATTGAATCAGTGGACAAAATAGAAATATCATACATGAAAGCTAAAACTGACAGGACTTGGTGACACGCACCTGTAATCACAACTACTTGGGAAGATAAGGCAAGAGATCTGAGTTTGAAGCTAGCCTGGACAACATAGACCATATCCTTGCCAAGCCCCCCTAAAAGAAAAGAAAACAAAACACATTTGCTACTTCTGTGTTTTGTATCTTTGTATTCACCTGACTTTTGAAGTAGTATTCAGGAGTTTATTACTTCAGAAATTCAGAATTGCTGGTCTTTTTGTACTATATTGTCTTATCTTGGAGAATAAGAAGGTAGTAGAAAAAGACATGTTCGTAATATAATATCATCATAATTTTACAACCTTAATATTTTGTTGCATAAATTTATTAGGTACCTAGATTTCTTTTCAATTTATAAACTAAAACCCTATTTTCAGTTGTGTGATCCTTTCATAGGGCATTATTTGATTATGGTCTCAAAACATCAAAGTTTGATTTATCTGCCAGAGTATAACTCTTGCATTTTGTTTGTAGAGGTAAAATATTCCTAATCTGAAAATCTGAACGCCCAAATGATCTGAAATTCAAAAGTATTAAATTTTGGATTTTTATACTAGAGAAGTCTATGCAAATATTGCCAGATCTAAGAACTAAAATCTCAGACAAGTCTGATCACAGGCCTTTTGTATAAATGATAATGTCTAACATATGGTTTAAACTCTGCGTCTGATCTCTTTTAGGCTGCCAAACGAGGAATCCTTTCATCTGGACGCGGTAGAGGAATTCATTCAAGAGGTCGAGGTTCAACTCATGGCCGAGGAAGAGGTCGCGGTCGAGGGAGAGGTGTACCTGGACATGCTGTGGTGGATCACCGCCCCAGGGCATTGGAGATTTCTGCATTTACAGAGAGTGATAGAGAAGATCTTCTTCCTCACTTTGCGGTACTTCTTTTTACTAGCCCCCCAAAAACATGTAGATAATCATCATTGGAAATAATTGATCTAATTAAGGAAGAAATTATGAAAACAACATGAGTAATTTAAACCTATTGATCTGAAAAATGATTTGATTAATTTATAATAATCTTTTAAAACTAAAAATTAGAAACTGTAGGACTGTGAGACTTAAGATGATTTTGGTCTGAAAAAATCTAGAACTTCTCAATGGAAATGCGTACATACATGTGGAGATTGGAACTCCACTCAAAAGTTAGCAATAGTAATTCACATTTGAAAATTACTAGTTTTAATAGAATACAGGTTTAAAGATTAACTCCTCTGAAACATTCCACATATGATTTGTAAGTATCATTGTTTCAAATTGTGATTAACAATCTGGATATTTTAATTTATTCACTTGGGCCACTAGTAATATTAAAAGAAATTATAGTTAAAACTAATAAACATTTTATGGCAGATATTTTTCTGAATACCTTAAAAATTACTGTGTTTTCAGAGTTTGGATCACTCTGTGGTATAAGTACTTTTTTAATGCCCAATTTAGGAAAGAAATTAAATATGAAAAGATAAGTAACTTGTGCAAGTTTGTACAAAACCTAATAAACTTACTGTGATTTACAGAATTTTTCTTTGTGGTATACGTGTGTATTTAATGAAGTCATAGCTGGTTTTATTTTTTAATGAGAAGGAAAGGGCTAAAATTTTCTGTACTAAATGTTGCTATTGTTGAAAAAAAAATTGACACCTGGAGAAAAATCCAGACACCAAAAAAGACATCGTGTAATAATGTGTTTAGCTTTTAAGTGTCCTATAAGATTGTATGGTTTGACAAAGTATATTATACATGCAAGTTAGGTCCACTAGAGCAGGAATAAGAGTACTCTGGCCCCTCGAATCATTTGTTCTGACTGGGCCAAGGTAGCTGCAAGTGGGACTTGAAATTTTTCCAAATATAATAGTTTAATTTTTAAGTTGATAATTTTGTATGGATCATAAATATCCAAATGGTCCTTGGTAGGAAAAAAGATTTCCTGCCCCTGAGTTAGTGTGCTAAACTTTGGAATCAAAAGGCCTGAACTTGGTAATTCACTTAATGACTTTGAGAAAATAACTTAAATTTTCTGAGTTTTTCCACTTACTAAAGGATTAATAGTTAAGTATGTTGAAAATTCACTGTGGTACCTAAGATCCAATTAAGCGTGTCCTGGGACTGAATAATGAGTAAAAGTTGAAAATCGGTAAAGAAGCTCAAGCTTTGACTGTTGTTTCATTTAAAGAATTCTTCAGTTAAGTTTCACTAATTCTGCAAAGTATGGAATTGGAAGTAAGATTAAAAGATAGGACCTCACTTTATCTAGCACAATCACGTATTAAAACTAATTATTCACCATTCTTTTCTGTTAACCATTATGAATTTTAACTTTTCTGGGTTATATAACTACTATTTTAGTGCTTTTAATGACATTGGGATTATTGAGTGTTTAAAAATATTTATATGGAGAAAATACTTTTTATATTTTAAGCAATATGGTGAAATTGAAGATTGTCAGATTGATGACTCTTCACTTCATGCAGTAATTACATTCAAGACAAGAATAGAAGCAGAAGCAGTAAGTATTAAAATAATTTATCAAAAATTTAAATGATTAAAATAGCCTTTTATTTTTATTATAAATTAAAAATTTTTAAATCTGAATTTTCAAATTTTTTGAGTAACTGCATCTTGACATTAGGTAGACTCTGAAGTGGAATTTATGTCCACAGTGTTCTAATGTAGCTAAGCAATTCAGTGTTTAACATGGTATAATTAGAATGTATGTATATAGTCACCAAATAGAATTGTATTGTCCCCAGACATCAGGAATTCTTGCTATATGTGTTTTTAAGAGATCAGTATCTTGTTTCAAACTGGGATTTTTGAAGAAAAGAATCAGTTTCAAAGATGAAACATACAGTCCAAAAGTCGGAAAATTCAGCTTTTGATATCAGAAAAAAAGAATCTTATTCTGCTGATAGTTTTAATACCCATCCTACAACTCCCAGTAGCTGCAAGGATTTACTGATTTAAAACCTGTCATATAGTTAGTGTCTGAGACATAGTAAGTCCTGATAGTTACTATCATTATTGTGCTGTGTTTCAAAGTGAGCAATTGTTAAATGAAGTGAGACGCTGTGGAGATAAGATGAATTAAATAATAATACAACTCGTACACCACTAATCTTGTTAAAAGTACAGAATTGATTCACAGAATATAGTGTAAAATCAAAAGGAAGAAGTTGGTAGTGCTGATTAAATGTTAAGTTTATAGCAAGAACAGTATGTGTGAGTTAAATCAGAACATGTCAAATTTTAGTAGAGTTTCATTGTGAGTTCTTGTATCAGGAACCGTGAGCTAGCATGGTGATACTCCCTATAATCCTAGCACTCTAGGAGGCTGAGGCAAGAAGAGTATAACTTAGAGGCCATTCTGGGCAACTTGGTGATGTAGTGAGACTCTGTCATGATTAAACAGTAAAAGGACTGAAAATGTAATGTAGGGAAAGCCCTGGGTTCAGTCACCAGTACTACAAAGAACAAGCTGAATCCAAACAAAAAACAACAAAGTGACCCCAAACCCTATCTAGACCTTTATGTAAGCAAAGAAAGTTTAAAGAAAATCAGTGAAATGTAAGCTCTCAACTGGATTTTGGCTTTGTAGAAGTTCCTTAGGTGTGTTGTTAGATAGGGACAAATACATTGAGATGTGTTTTAGAGACTTAATTATTATTTAGTACTTCTACATGATGAGAATAGCACTACCAGAATTTTAGATTGGAAGCTTATGAGAAAGTAGCCATACCTTTGCTTCAATAATTAAAAGAATGGGAGTTGTCATAGTTACTTTTTGTTTGACATCCACAATTTAAGGGAGGAAAGATTTAGCTCACAATTTCAGAAGGTCACAGTCTGTACACGAGCAGCCAGCAGTGGTGAACACACATGGCTAGGACACAGTGAGAGATTTCTTCAGAAAGCTAAATAAGTGAGGAAGGGTGGAATTACCTTTTCAAGGAATATGTCCCTTCTGGGCAAAGCCTCAGTTTTCTGCCCCCTGTGACCAGATCCCACCTCTTAACAGCATCCAAGTGCATGTGGCTTTTGGGAGATAGTACAGATCCAAACCACAACAGAAATCTTTCCTTTGTGTCTTAGCTACTTTTTCTAGGACAGAATATATGACACCCACAACTTTAGGGGAGGAAAGACTTTTTTTTCAGACAGGGTCTCTCTCTGTAGCCCAGGCTGGTCCTGAACTCTCTGTGTAGTCAAGGCTGGCCGTGGACTCATGGCAGTCCTCCTGCCTCAGCTTCCCCAAGTGCTAGGATTACAGACATGCACTGCCGTACTTGGCTTTAAGTGGTGCCGGAGAATCAAACTCAGGGCTTCGCATTTGCAAGGCAAGCACTTTAACCTCTGTGCCATTCCTCAAGCCCCAGGAAAGACATATTTTAGCTCACAGTTTCAGAAGGTCACAGTGCATTCGTAGGTGGTAGCAACAGTGGAAGCACATGGTGGAGGTGGAGGCAGCTCCTCACGACATTGCAAGCAGGGAGCCAACTCTCAGGGGAAGGGCAAAACCAGAACATAACCCTTCCATTCAAACCCCAAGAATCTGCCCCTTCCAGCCTGTCCCCACCTCCCCAATGTGGACTATATACATAGGTACATGAGTCTATTGGGGCTACTCCAGAACCAAACCACAGTGCTCTAAGTTACACAAATTAGTGGTCATTTTAAATAACTCCTCCCTAAGCATCTTGTTGTCATTCGTGTGTGGACTATTTTTGCTGTGAGAACGGCTGTTAGGAATGGTTCTCTTCAGAGACCTTTATGAAAGATTATGTGTTGTATACTGCATTTGTCATTGGTCTAAATTTAGACCTGAGAACCGAGGAGGTAAACCTGTTTAATATGTACAGTCCATCTTTTTTGAAACTTCATTTTTTCCAGAACCATTTTCCACATAATAACAAGGAATAATACCACTACTTTTTATAGTTTTTTTTCTTTTCTTTGTTGAATTTTAATGAACGTGATTTTTATCTTCTATTGTGTATATGCTTACTTTCTTGCCTTACCATAAACATACTTTACTGTAAGCTTCAGGTGCTTTATGATAAGTATTTGCCTGTGGGCTTGATTCTAGTGCTTTGGTTGGAGGCAGAATAAGTAGTCAAAGGACTGGAGACAAGCCTATAAATAAAATGCTTAAGCTTTAAGTTAGACTTTTTCTAAGCACTTCATAGTATAAAAATCAGACTCTTGAAAGGAATTCACATGTGCTCATTGAGCAGTAGCAGCTGTCCACTCAGAGTCAATTTTACTTGTCTGTGTCTTGTTCACTACGGCCTTCTCCCTCCTTACTCTGGAGCTATTTCCTATAGTTGTGTCCTAATCTACTGGTCCTTAATACGATAGATACTTCCTAAAGTACCAGATATCCAGAGGGAACTTCAGTGTCTCTGATTATCATACAGACTTTTTACTTTGTATTCACTTATTTATTTATTTTTGTGAGGGGGTCGGGTTCTGCAGTCCCAGCTGGTCCCAAGCCCACTGTGTCATCCAGATTGGCCTTCAGCACATGTCAGTCTTGCTCAGCCTCCCAAGTGGTGGATTACAGGCAAGTGCCACCACACCTGACTTATGTGGTGCTGGGGAATTGAATCTAGGACCTTGTGTTTGCTAGGCAAGGGCTCTAACTGGTGAGCTATGCCCCCAGCCCATTTTATACTAATGTACTTCTAGACTATTATTATCTTTTTAAGTTTTAAATATTAATTTCTAAGACCGTGAAGGTTTGAAGGCTTTCTGTATAGATGGTGTATATTGTGTACTATTCTTAAGGTTTATTTAATATGGACAGGGTATATTACTTAAAAAAATTTTTTCCTAGTTATGCATATTTTAAATATTTAAGTGTTTATTTTCTTTCAATGTGTTTCCTTAATGTTTGAATAAAGATACACTGCTCATTTGTTTTTGTTAAACATGAAATCACCATGTTATTACTCTTTTGGTGGTTTTAGTTTTGTTCTTTTAAATTTCTCAAGCTGTTCGATCATCATTGGTAAATAATAGTGTTACTGCCATCACTTGCATTTTTGCACCTACTGGTTTTTGTTATTTTTTAAAGACCCTCAGAAAAGTGTCAAGAGCATTCGTAGTAATCTTGTTCTACTCATGAGGATGAAAGTGCTTTTAGAATTTATGTATGACTCTAGCTTTTTGCCTTAAAGTATATGTAAACTGTGCCTGTCCTTTTCAAAGCTGTGGAGATTTTTAATGAGAAATAGAATTTTTCAGTGGCATATACCTGTAATTCCAGAAATCAGAGGTAAAAAGATTGTAAATTTGTGCCTAGCTTGGACAACTTAGTGAGAACGTATCTCTAAAATAAAATAACATAAAAAAATAACAAAAGGGCCAAGCAAGTAGCCGAGTTTGTAGTCCTGGATTACATCTGTAGTAATGAAAAAATAATAATTTTTAAAAATGGATATTTATTACTCCTTTTAATGGGATTTATCTCTGAAACTCAGAAGTTCAGGGCTTTGTAGTAATCTGTAGCCCCAGCTCTTTTTTTGAGACAGCTTGTTAATTCTCTTTAAATTTCCCAGGCTGGGCTTGAAATTATGATCTCTTGCCTCAGCCTCCCGTCTTGCTGGCATTATAAGCACAAGTTATCATGCTTGGCTAGGATCTAATGACTTTTAAAGTATACTTTTAAAAAATATGTTGATACACACACAGACACATGTGTGTATATATGCTGTTTGTGTATGTTTTTTGAGAAGGGTCTCACTCTGTAGTTCAGATGGGTCCTGAACTCACTATTTTCTCACTGTGTAGCCCACCCTGGCCTCAAAATCAAGGCAATCCACCTGCCTTGGTGTCCCGAATGCTAGGATTATAGGCATGTGTAAAAATTGATATTTAGGGCCTGGGGGAATGGCCCACAGCACTTACTTGCAAGCGTAAGGCCCTGAGTTCGATTCTACAGCACCACATAAAGTCATTGTGGTGCATGCCTGTAATCCCTGCACTCACGCGGTTTAGGCAGGAGGATTGCCATGAGTGCAAGGCCAGCCTGGGCTACAAAGTGAGTTTAGGACTAGCCTGGGCTACAGAGTGAGACCCTATCTTAATTTAAAAAGAGATTTTTTGAAATGTATGTTTTAAATTTAAAAAAAAAAATTCTGACTTTAGCTTGGTATATTCGTAGTTTATTTCAAAATTGTTTTTCTTTATCTAGATCTAAATAAACTAATATTTACATTGATATAAGTTATTTGTTTTGTAGCCTAATTTGAGGTTATTTTCTCAACTTTCTTAATTTGTCCATTTTTACACTTAGTACCACTTTCAGCTTTATGACTACACTACTTTGTAAAAAGCACATAGGAACTGATGTTCTTTACTAACATTTTACAAATGGTTGTATTCATTTTTAGAAGCACATTTAAATGAAATGCTTGTAGAACTCTTCAAGCACAGCCATAGTACATCATTAGAATATCAATCTGCTATTCAAGCAATAGTTGTTAGGTAGTATGATACTGGTTTAGCCAAAAGTTTCCAAAGGTTACAAGGACACATAACATCAAAATAACTACTATTGTACTATTGTAAAAAAGACGAAATATAAATTTGAGCTTATTGTGAAAAAATTTATGTAATAATGATGTAGAATAGATGACTATATAATAATGTTCAGAAATAGACCAAAGTTTATTTAAATATCTTAGTCTGGCCTGTCAGCCTGATCTTTCGAGGACTGTGGAGCAGAACTGGTCTGTGGACTGGGGTCCATTGGGAACCCCTGTCTTAGAGGACCACAAAGGATCACAAAACATATTCTCCACTGATATGTTAAGGCAAAAATCCCCTGCCTTCTGTTTTTATATCTGAGTAAACTCAGATTGGATAGAGGTAGAGGTGTGTTTGTTTTTTGTTTTTTTTAAAGTAGTTGAAAAGCTATGGGATTTCTGAAAAAGCACTGAAGGCTTTGTAAGTCATCGTTCAGTATTATCAGGAAATTTTTGATAAAATCCGATACATGAAAATGTAAAACTTTTTAGAAAAAAAAGCAGAGACAACCATCCTTTATTCTTTGATTAAGACAAATATTATAAAACCAAACTCTAGTTGGGAAATATATGTTGCTATAAATATGACAGAACTCTTCCATTAGAAAAACAAAAAATAGACCAGATTTTGAAAAAAGTCAAAAAACATTGCATTCCTGTAGAAAGTTACTCAAAGTGTAAAAATAGTTCTTTGTGTCTACCTAAATTGGTTTAATTGTTATAAATATATGGTAGCCATTCAAGGAAAGTACCAGAGCCATTGGTATGTTTAGTGAAAACTGTAGATGAAAAGAATGGATTAAACACATAAGTAGGAGGTTACAAACTTCCTGTATCTTATCATTACACACTTGCATATGGAAACCTTTTAACTTTAAATTTTTAAAATTACAAATTACCCGAAATCACTGGTTTCTTAAGCTTTCCTAATTTATTTTAAAAAAATGAAAACCGTTATAGAATGTAAATAATGTTTCTTTTTAGCATCAGAAATTTTTTAGTTTTTGTGAATTGATTTGCATGTTTTGATAGGAAAAACAATTATTTGAAAAGTTCATGTAACCTCATAGTTAAGTTTCTAGTGGAGCAATGTTAGTATTTATCTATACCTCAGTGGTAAATTATTCTATTAATTTTTTAGAAATTTTAAACTCTTGAGAGGAGTGGTTCATGTTGTAAATTTAAAGCATATACCAAATACAAAGTTTTATGAAATAAAGTCATAAGAAATGTTTGTCAAAACATTTTGTTAGTCGGGTGTGGCAGTTCACACCTGTAATTCTATCATTCTGGGAAGCTGAGGCAGGGAGATTTCAAGTTAAAGCCTAACCTTAAGTGGACTTACCAAGATCCTCTTTACAAAATAAATAATTGAGTTTCTCATATGAGAAAAATCTTACGGTATTTAAGTTTTGGTTTATTTCACTTTTCATTAAGATCTTAAGATCCCAGTATAAATTATAAAATAATTGCAAGCTTTTTGGAATTAAAGGGAGAAGAGAAAGAGGAAGGGAATCAAAAAAGATTAAGATATGTTATGTATGTTTACCAATCCCTCAAAATGAATGTAAATTTTATGTTTTGCACCTGTATACCAATAAATTAACTATAAATAAATAAAAACTGAAAAGGCTGAGGATGTATTAATAGCTCAGAATGAAGAGCCCAGCTTCAATCCACAGTACTACAAAAGAAAACATTTTGTAGACAGTTTTGTTTGTAGATTAATTTTTTCATATCTCAATAAAAGCATGCGTTTTTGTAAGTGGGCATTTTGCACTAGACCATTGGAATTCTTTACTCTAATACAAGTTTTTAAGTAATGATCATAGCTTATAAAACATGTAAGTTGTTATGAACTTAAAGATGTTTAAGTATTGTTTTTCAAGAATGTTGTATGACATTGAGATAAGACTTTGAACTTAAGAACTATAAGCTGCATTTTTAATGGGCATGGTATCTTTTAACTTTATCACAAATTTATATGTACAGATTTAGAATTTATACCTGGGAACTTTAATGTTACACAGCTCATATTCAAAGATGCAGGTCTTTGAATATGTAATTATTTCACATTGTGCTTTGAGATTTTACTATAAGTCTTTTGTGATTGTTAGATATGTAGCTCATGTGATTTTATATTTGTTTGTTATTTTAACTTGTATGTCCATTACAAACCAGTCACTTATTGAAGCAAGTATTTAGCTGTTTTTAAGTTCAAATTGTACATACTCAGGTGTAAAAGCTTAATAAAAATTATTATACTTGAATAGAAAATGTTAGGGCTGTCCCTTTTTCACTGAGATGTTTATATTTTTATGCTAGTTACACATCAAACATCTTATAAAAATTGTTATCATTTGATTTAATTTGAAAATAATATACATTAAATTATTTTTATTTTTTGTAAAGGCCTCTAGTTAATTAGTTGCTATCTATATTGTATAAATGAACATAATGTAATAAATTTATTTAGCCATTGATTTCAATTTGAACATTGATTCAGAAGCTACAGCTAAGATACTGAAGTGCTTTGAGATTGTCTTAAATAGTAGTTATTACATTGTAAAAATGTAAACATTTTGTCTAGTTAAATATTGGCTGCTAGCAAAATAGCTTTTCTCAATTATGAGAAAAAAAATTTACTTTCTTTTAAAAAGTATTAAAATTTTACTGGTCTAATTTTAGATGTAACCAGAAAACGTTAGCAAATAAAAAGTAAATGAATAAATAACTCTTGATTTGAGTTTAGCTACTTTTTCAATATCAGGCAGTATATAAAATTTACTTTTTCATATTACTAACTTTGTATATACCAATGTTCCTGTTTTAGGCTGCTGTTCATGGAGCTCGATTCAAAGGGCAGGATCTGAAATTGGCGTGGAATAAACCAATTACCAGTCTTTCAGCTGTGGAAACAGAAGAGATTGAGCCTGATGAAGAGGAAGTATGTTTTGTTTTTCCACCTCTTTTTGCCTTTCATTGTTAATAGATTATGTACAAAATATGATTTTTATGGCTGTGATCTTAACGTATATTCCTGAGCCATATTCCAGACAGGAGATATCAGATAAATGCAGACAACTTTAAATTGTTTGGGTTAATGAGAAGAAATTTTGATTGCTAATCCAAAAAGAATATATGAAAGTTACATGCACACATGCATGTATGCACACGCATGCACACATGCTTGTGTACAATCAGTTTTCATTTACTCTTAGAAGATAAGAGTTATTCATTAATTAGATTTTTATCCACAGGATATCTTGTATTTTAAGTTTTAGGATATCTATTCTATTTAGTTGCTGTATTACCATTTCAGCTTTTATTTTAATTCATATTGTTTCAGTTCATTAGAATGAATGCTTGCTCTGTGGTAGATTTTGTGATAGATACAAAGATGAATAAGACACGGTCCCTTATTTCAAGGAGCTGATATTCTGGAAAGGAGGGTGGTAGCAGGTACCTAAAAAACGAATTTTAGCAATAGGCAGACTGATATGCTGAATAGAGATTTGAACAACATGCGGTTGTTTCTCGCAAGGTGAATCTTGAAGGAGGTATTGACTGTAGAACTGGGCCCCAGATGATGAAATAACGTTCCTTATCCAGTGCTGAGGCTGGGAGTGTATCTGAGAGGCACTTTAGACAGAATTTTAAGCTTCAGAGTAGGTCTGGAAGAATGCGTTTTTCTTGGGTAACAGCAGTTAGTCTGATGGCTAAAAGTACGTAGCACAGTAAATTTAAACAGCCCTTTCAAACCAAAAACTTGAAAAGTAAGAAACTTACAACACAAGCTGTAGGGAATAGTTGAAGTAAAGGTAAGGTAAGGAACTAAATGATTCTCTATGTCTTACTTTGTTAGATTTTTATACTAGCACTTTGTTTTGTTTAAAGAGCATTTGAAGGCTGTTAACATAACCATAGTCAAATGCAAGAATAAAATGTGTATTTTGAAACTCATATACATGATTTGTCATTTTATATTTTAGATTATACCTTTGTCCTTCCATGAGTTTGAATTGAATGGGGAGAAAAGCAGGAGAGCTCCTGGTATTGGGTATTTTGACAAGTTTGGAAAAGCAGTCTGAGAAGCTTTTATGAAGGAAATGGGAAAAAGAAAGGAATGCTATAAAAGAAAATGTTTGCTGCATATAGCAGAAAAGAAACCTTGGTAGAATATTATGCACATCATTCATTGACTTAGTGTGGAAGAGCTCAAGTCAGAGAAAACTTAATTGATGTTTTCTTTTTTGAAAGAAGTGCTGAGCAAAACTTTGAAGGATAGAAAATGGCATAATGTTAAAGGCAGGAGATAATGGCATGTACAAAGCCTTAATTTGGTATTTCTAACTAATGCTTGTTTCATGCAAGCGGGAGTATAGATACTCTACTGTAAAGAAAATGTTGGATAAAGGTTGGTTTTCTTTGTTTCTTTAATACTCTAGCTATAGAAACATCTTTTGTATTCAACTCAGAAAGAGCTCAGTGTTCAGAAATGTCACCTTTTTTTTCTCTTCTTTTTTTGGGTAAATTCCTAAATACATTTTAACCTAAAGTTTCAGGAAGAGTCTTTGGTGGATGATTCATTACTTCAAGATGATGATGAAGAAGAGGAGGACAATGAATCTCGTTCTTGGAGAAGATGATTTGACTGATCATTGATCTGCAAATACTAGAACTCTACCTGTGTTTCATTAGTATTATCTAATGTACTTTTACATATTTGTAAAAACAATTTTTGGTAAAATGTGATGAAGATGAATTTCACAAATAGACAAAAGAGAAGAAAAATACCTTCTGATTCTGTATTTTGAAAGATTGATGTTTGCATTTTATTTCAGTAAACAGTTGCTAAAGACATCACCCTAGAACATATGCAATGTTTTTATTACATACTTCTACTGAACATTACAGAATTCTTTGGGTTCTTTGTAATTTAATGAATTGGTCTGAAAACTTATGACCTGACACTTGTTATAATTTAGAGAATTTTGTTCTACGCCAAATGAGGAATGAATTTGCATTTAAAATCTTCATGAATGTTTTCAAAAATGAATAGCTAACATAGTACTCTAACTAAAGCCTCCCAGTTATGTATTCATAATATTACATAGTAGTATGCTTAGGCTTTACTATGTATTAGCCTTTTGTTGGACTTGTGTATGTATTTTACCATATGGGTTTTAATGATAATGGTGTATGACTGCTTTACCTATGAGTCTTTATGCATCTGGATGTTAAAAATAAAGTGGAATGGTCTCTTAAAGAAAAGAAAAGAAAAGAAAAAAAGTGACAAAAAAAGACCAAGACAATGTTCTTTGATTTAAAAAAAAAAGAAAAAAAAAGAAAAAATCAAAATAAATAATAAATAGACCATTCCAGATGGTGATTGGTACCCTTTCCCCCAATTGTCACAAAAGGAGCTATAATCACTAACTTAACAATAATGGTTACTCGTAACTTTACAATAATAATGTACAATCCGATGTCTAAAGTAATACCACTTCAATTTGGTTTGATCCTATAAATTTTCAACAGATGTCTTAAAATTTAAAAGCAGACTGATTAGTTTGGAACCAGACTTCAAGTAGAGCTAACATTTGGTGAATAAGAAAACATCATATTACATTTTGGATGTATGAGAGAAAACTTGACCATTTGAAGATGTATGAATAAAGAAATGTACTGTAGATACTACTTTAGGAAAACACTGTTTGGTAAGTGTTCAAGTCTGATACTTTAAGTGTGCATTTCTCATACTTGTATAAAAATCTTTGACATTTGCAACAATATTGTGATTTTTAAGTGGATATCTCTGGCAAGTGAACATGATCATTGAGAATTGATAAAGCAGTTTCCAGGAAATAAATATATTCTTTGTAGAATTAGGGTTGGGAGATTATTATATTTATCTCTTGAATCTATTCTTTTGGTTGCAGGTGTTTCTGCCTTTCTTTTGATTATAGTGATAATATTTGAAAAATTTTAAAATTACTTTCTTCCATATTGACAATCAAAAATCAGTTCTGCTGCTACCATAGTCTCCTGCCAGTGGCTTGGCTTGTCGCTGTCTTGCTTTTCCCCGCACGTGGGGCTAACATCATGTGTTTTTGAGAGTAATACTTTTACATTGGAATGTTTGACTTGCAGTTGGTATACATTTATATTTATAATCTCTGACTCAAAATTCAGTTGTCAAAAAACCAACTTTACTCAAAAACTTAGATTTATGATATATTTTTATGTAGTCTCTTGTTTGTTGACTATGTGCTATTTTGATTTATTAGGTAAGTTTGTTTTCTTTTCTTTTTAGTAGTCGTGAAAGGTGCCAAATTGGCAGAGGCTCACGTTTCTTCTCTTTACACCAAACAGGTATTATAAAGAAAGTAAAACTTTCAAAGGCCAGTTAAATCTGTAATGCTGGTTTTTGGCTCTGTAATTTTATTAGCAAATTTTTTAGTCAGAATTGTGTAATCTTTTTATTTTAGTTGATAATAAGCTAATCAGTTTTCTTACAGTAAAATTCTGTAGTCTTTAGAACCTAAAATGTTTTAAGCCATGTTGCTTTGAAGGAATTAGAAGCCAGTTATGTTTCAGTTTGGTTCAGAAGTATGAGGATTAAATAATACCAATGTTAATTAGCTTCACAATTATACTTTTAAGAGCTTTAATCTATTTTTAAATATTAGGATTAGGTTACCTTTGTTTTGAAATACTGGTATTCTATATGTACTTTTACTTGTTTTCATTTAAAACTGAGATAGTCCTTTGAAGTAGTTGTTGATTACCATTTTACAGATAAGGAAACTTAGGCTACTATGAATGGATTGACTTGCCCAAAATCATAAATCATAGCTAGGGAGTGGAAGGGCTGTATTTGCACCCAGGCATTCTGACTTCAGTGCCAGCTTTTATTGGGAAAAAAAATAATAATAAAACTGCCTTGCTGCCTCCTTCCTAATTGTTTATTAAGCATAAGATTGTATTTATAGTAAATGTGGTAGTTTTGCTCAAAATAATGCAATAATGCAATCTTGGTCATTAGACAGTTCATATTTTTACCTTCTGTTTTAACACAGCACTTTGTTCATATCTCTGTTACAAAATTTATGTTGCAGTATTATTTCAGTATTATTTATCTGGTTTATATGTCTGTATTCCCCACAACATTACAAGCTCCTCTAGAAGGGGACCATGTCTTATTCATCTTATTATCTCTAGTGCTTATCATAAACCCGGGCTTATGTGGGCACTCAGGTATTTGTTGGATGAAATAGTGAATGAATGCATATTTATATCTCCAGTAATGGAGTGACAATTACCTCCCTTGTTAATTCTTATCAATTTTTCAAAAATCTTTGAAGGTCCCATCAGCTACTGTGGCCATTTTTGCTTCACAATTGATACAGTTACGATTTTCATCAGATGAAGATACACACCAGTAGTCTTCATGAAATTCCACACCGTTGAGAAGACTTAGTTTAAAGTATTAAATGTCGTAGTAAGCTGTTAGGGTTAAAGTGACTTTTGGGTTTCTGTTATAGTGTGTGATTCAAAATGCTGAGAGACACCAATGTAATGCATTCCAGTGGTTTTTTTTTTTTTTTTTAATGTTTAAGTGACATTGCATAGAGAACTGGACAAGGGAGAAGAATTGGAGCATTGGGTCTCAGCCCTGCATCTAACTCTGTGGCCTTAAACAGATCTTTCACCTTATCCAGGGTTGTTTCCTTGTCTGTAAAATGAAAGGGATTGGACTAGATGACCTCTAAAATCCCTTTCACGTCTATAGTTTACCTGGTGCCATGCTAATGTTTGGCCTAAAATAATTGATATAAACCATTTATCTTTGTTGTTCATTCTGTAATCTAATCAGTGGAAATAATTTAGATCCAGTTATGATAATTTATATCATGTCTCTTGGTACAGCGTTACATATAGCGTTCCCAAATGCTTACATTCACTATCACAAATTTTATTAAAACAATAAAGCATAAACTTCTATATTCATTAACATTTCCCTTTCCCAATTACAGTTTTTTCTCTTGCTTCTAAACACAGTTTTAAAAATAAAAATGTTTGTAGATAGTTCTCCCTCAAATATGAATGTTAATGCTCCTTTGTATCTCAGTGTACTCTTTCCTGTTACAAAAGAAACATTTTTAATTCTATAACTCTTCAAACAAGGTTTTTATTATACACACTTGGAATGGACAGGTTGAGTTGATAGTGAGAAAAGGAAGAAGGGCAATCGAGATAACTACTTAACAAAAAAATGGAGGAAATTATATACTTGATTAAAAGATTGATTAGGATTACCTTGGGATGGTTGAGTTGTCATTTACGTATTTCACTCAATATTTTATGCCTCAATAATTAAGCAGTGTTGTTTTAAATGTTATTGGATAGTTGTAACATTTTAAGAATGAATCATTTAAGTGCCCAAACATTTCTTGAAAACATGTTGTAGGAATGGAAAAATATTCCACAGCTTGTTTTATTGTAATATGATCTAATGTAACAACCAGTAGTTTACTTTAAAAACAGACTTCACTGTTTTAGCTGAAGCTTATGTATATAGCAAGAATGCTGAGCTTCATTGAAGGAAATATCTTGTTATTAGAATGCTTTTTTTGTTTTGTTTTGTTTTTGGTGGGGAGGGGTAATGTTCTTCCAATCTAATTGAAGCACTAATCATCGGCTATCAGGGTTAAGAAAGAATAAGAAACAGTTGCTTGTTTGATATGTTGAAATATCAACGGCTGTCTTAGAGTTTTATACAGATTTTATCTGTAGTTTCTTTTTTCCGCTATGTAACGTATATGAATTCTAGAAAATTCGTTTTAGTCCTAGAATTTACATCAATTTTCATAAGCTCTTTCCCTTCTTAAAAAGTCTGTTAGCCTTTTCAAACAAAGTGTCCTGCATGCAACTGGCGTACTAAGCTAGTTCACCTCATGGTCTTTCTCCGAAGACTTGTTTTTCTAAAATCCTGTTGTTAAACATAGAGTTAAACCACCATTGTATGTAGGCATATAGAAACTTTTTCTTTTTCCTAATAGCAGAAACGTAGTTTTGTTAATTTCTTAAACTGTCTAGTTGCTCTAAGGTATGTATAAAGGCATTTAGAATAAAGGCAGTTGCAATTTTTTCTCTCTAACCTTTATACATTGATTAGATGAAACAAATCTTAAATAGTTGCCTGAAAGTTCTAGGAAGAAGAATCTTAGTAATATGACTGCTATTATTGTTATTACTGAAGAAAACTTTATGCTCCCTTAGAAAAACATCTAATTTGGTAATCACCTTCGTGTAGTTTGTGTCATGTGCTCATTGCTCAATGATACTGGAAGTATTTTTTTTTTCCTTTTATTGTGTGTGTCAGTTTTTTTGTATTTATTGTTCCCTAAGTTCCTCTCTCATTTCTTTATTTCGTCCATCTACCCATTTTCGCATCATCTAAAGTAGACCTTTCATAGACCAGCCACAATCTCATTTTGATGTGTTCTTTAATTTTTTTTTTTTTTGGTTTTTCTTGGTGCTTAATATAGAATTTTCTATCATATAGGGTGATTAAAGGATGAAATGATCATCAAATGCAGTAATTAGGTATTCCTTGTAGTTACTTTGAATCTTTGGGAAACTTTAAGAACATTGTTTTTGCTTTTATTTTTACTTATATTTGCAGTTCATGATTTCTGAAAAAATTTTGTCTTCATCTCTATGAAAATATACTATCTAATCTGACCATTTACTAGATTTTCTAACAAAGTTTTTAATTATTGCCATGTTTTACTGCTATGGTCATTGCAGCTTAATGTCCTGAGAAAGCATGGTACAGAGGGGTTTTCTTAAAATGATTTTAGCCCACAGATGGTCCTTGTCTGCAACTTTGATTTTGATGCTGTTCACAAATAGGTTTTGTATTTATAAAAGAGGGATATCAGTTTATGGTATGATTCAGCTTTTAGATTTATTTATTGTAGTCAGAGGTTTTTTTTTAATAGTGTTCTCTTCTTCCAGCAGAAAGAGATCATCATTGCCTGAATTAGCTTTGTGACTACAAGAGCAAGACCTGTTCCTGTCTGGAGAAGACTGTTAATGCTTTCATCCTATCATTTTGTTTGCCCTTTATCAGTTTGAATAGATGTTTACATATAATGAGCATTTTATATTTACAGTTCTCTAATTATACCTGAGTCCAGAAGTGTATCTGAACATATGTTCTGTGTGACCTTATTTGTAAATTTTTTTCTCTTTTAGAGCCATTTTGGTTTTTTAACACCTTATGAAGGAGCGCCTCTTGATTTCTTAGTATGGGATACATTCATTGTCAACCAAATTGAAAATTCTGTTTAGAAAATCCACATGGTACTGTGTTTACTAGCATGAACACTTTAGAATGAAGAAACTGAATTAAAAAATTAAATTTGGCTTTAATTTTTCTTGGTTTTAAGTTATATTTCTAGGAAATCATTTTAAACAGATGATAAGAAACTTACATGCTTGCCTTTTTATTAAGAGTATACTTAGATCATTGACAAGGCCACTTACCCAAATAATTTTTTTAATCCTTGTTTTTTTCCAAAACCAACAAGGAGAATTATTTTTTCTTTTTTCAAATAATATTGATAAGTGGATTATAAATATTGAAAACTTTCTGTTGAATGTCTAATTTACATAAACTTTTATGTTCTCATCACTTGTAATCAGACATCAAAGATGATCCTGAAAACAAGGGAAATTAGTGTTACGTGTCTAACATTGATTGGTAAGCTATAGTTTTCAGCTCTTAAGATTATATACATAAATTTAAGCAGTATCACTTAGAATCATAAAGAATACAACTAGATCTCATCCTCAATATTCACCCACAGTATATTTTTTTTAATAAAGGGCACTATGAAAAAGTTTTCACAGAATTAATGTATTTATTTATAGATTCTTGGGCGGCATTTGTTAAATTTGAAGTTATATTTGGTAGCATCTCATTATTAAAAAGTCCAGCCAAATAAAGAATTACAGTAGTTCCTTTTTGTTCTATCTAGCCATACTTTTTTTGATGCAGTGTTGACATCTGCAAATGATCTTCCCTTTTAAGTATGCATTGTGATTGTTCTAATGAACAGTAAAAGAATAATGAACACATTCATAATATAAATCACCTGTTTTAATCTACATTGTTTATACATGGCATGTTTAAATGAGAAGTACATACAGAAGGTCTTCTAGCATTATTATATACCTATGTGCAAGGCATTTTTATATCGTTATTAGATTTTCCTTCTTGTTCACATTTGTAAGCTAACAGATAATCACAAGGAATTCATAAATATTTTCCGTGATGTGTTTGATGTTGAAGGATTCTCTGTACAATAGTGGTTTAAGTGCTAGATTAGAACCCAAAGAATATTGTCTTAAGAGACAATACTTGCTGCTAACAATTTTTTTGGTTAGTGGATGTGGGCCACATAATATTGCCTTCATCTCTCTCATCTTCTTTGTTTTTAAATTTTAAAAAAGCAAAGCAAAATTGAAGTTCCCATTGAGAATCAAAAGTCAAAATCGTTTTGATTCTTATTAAGATTATTGTGTTTTTTGAAAATTTCTGTGAGATACAATTTATTTAATCTTTGTGTTGATTAATCAAAGATAGGTTGTTGGTTTTTATTTTCCGTAATAGGATTCTCATGAAGCAATGTACAGATAAATGTACAGAACCACTTTTGTGTAATCGAATGAGATAATTTACCTCTGCATGGTTGCATTATGGAAGCCTTTTATATATGTCTATATTTTTCAATATACATAGATTTTACACTATTAGCTGCTCTAGTCACGCTGTATTTGTTTTTTTAATAGAGTTTATAAATATTTATGCTTAAGATACAAATCAATAAATATTTTTGGTCTTGTTTACAAGATAATACTTTAAAGTGAAACAGGCCTCTCAAGTGTCTTAGGATAGTCATTGGTGCTACTGTATCTTACATTGTCATTTTTGATCATGTCTAGATTTGCTAGGCTTTCATCCATGATTGATTGTGATTTATTCTAATTTAGCAGCATACTTATACAAGGGGTCTGTGCTGAGTCAGGTAAAGAGCCCACCCATCATAAATACCACATAGTGTATGGAAATGATGCAGAATGACTGTACACTTACTTTGTGCCCAACTTCCCCCAAATGAGAATAATTTATTTTGATAAGAGAAAGGTGGTTAATTTGAATATATAAAAATAATGATGTGTTCAGCTTGGCTGTTTTCTCATTTCAAATGGAAAGCTTTTCTAGTCTTAAAATATGTAATGTTACTCTGCCTTAGATCTTCATCTGTCTTTCACACAACCAGAGGCAGAGTAATTCTTAAATGTTTACAGAACATTTGATGAGTTATAAAGATATGTATTATTACATTGTACAAGTTTTACATTGATGTATAAAGTTTTTGTTTTGTCCCCAAGAATTTTATTCCAGCACCTTAGTGATGCAGTTAAGATACAATTATTAAGTATCTGCAAAGCATTTATAGGTGTAGCTTTTGATTCTCAGAATCCGGAACCTGTTTTGAGTGTGATCCTACTTCAGAACACACTGTCTGGCACAAGATTTCCTTTAATAATGTTTTATTTTAATTCACTTTCCATGGACTGTTGAATCTGAAAACACCAAAGGAATCTTCTTGTCTGAAGTCTGGATTGTTCCAGTTTATGATACCTGTGCCCATAAGTATCTCATTTCATGAATGTTTGTTGGCATGGGGAAAAACTTCCCTGCTCTTTGAGTGGAGCGAAAGTAATTGGTTAAGCTGTAGCAGCTTTTTGTTTATTTTTAAAAGTGATAATAAAACTTGAACTGAAAAAGACAAAACTTGAACTAGAAATTACTCTTGTATGCTTAGAATGTTTATAGTACTTCATGTTTGTGTGGGATTGTCAACATTTTTATTATTTATAGTTGAATTATGTTGTTTCATTTGTTAAATATCCATAATGTTTATTATTTTTATATTTTGAACAATTTTTAAATAAAATAGTCTTACTAAAAAACAGTTAACGTTTTAGAGTTCTGCATTTTGCACCAGTTATGTTGATATGCAGTAAGAAGAAAGATTTTCATCTATCAGATACTGCACATGAGAATTTTGAAAATTTTTAGTACAAAGAAATGGCTACTTGTCATCTTGCCCTGCTTACCTCTGTTCTTACGTTAGGTTAAGACTACTGTGTTTCCAGAATGTTCCTGCATGTTGACTCCTTCTCTCACACATACACAGGTCTTTATAACTTTTTCTGTCTAATTTCTGGCTCTTCACTCTGGAAATTTTCTGTTACATTTGGTAGTCAGAAAGTTATTAACATGAATGATAAATTATGAAAATACTAATGACGAGGAATGCTAAGGTTATAAAAATGGCAATGGGGTGGGAGCTTTGAAAAGGGAGAGGGGAAGAATTTGTAATTTTGCCACAATATGTATGTGCACAAAATACTCAAGTTCAGTGTATAAACTTTATATATTGTTCTTATGCATATAATTAAAGTGGGGGGAAAATAGAAGTGATAAATATAAAATGCTTACGATGGCAAACTGTTAAGCCAATGAAATATTTTAAAAGTTCCCCTCTATAACCTCCACAGTTTTCTTCTAAATTTTTTCTTCTCACATGATTTGGCATACTTTTCCAACATTAGACATGTTCGTTTTATATTTAATTTTACTAGATGGCAGGTATTGCGTATTCTGTGTTTAATTATAAATACACCTATTTGATAATGTAGGTTAACATAGTTGAGGTGACCTCTTTCCTACTTGGCCCTGATTCCTGGGGGCGGGGGGGAGTAGTTGCAACTTATGGTGCATAATTGTTAATAAAAATCTAGTCTAGAAGGTCTTTTTGAGAAATAGAAATAATGGTAATAAATACTGACGCATTTGGTAAAATTATTTCAAAGGTTCTATGCATAGACATTTAGTCTAGTCCTTTGGAGTGTTTGCAGATTATGTTGTTAGCTTTCAATTAACCCAAAAAGTATGTCTTCACTAAGAATAAATGTGCCCTTTATTTATTTATTTTTTAGCAATTAAAAAACCCCACAGGTGAGAAGTATTACTACAAAGAAACTAAATTTTAAAAAGTAACATGGTGTAGTAGTATAGTCTATAATTTGTAAGGTAGTTTTAAAAATGGAATTACATAGTTTATGTAGCCTGAGTGTCTTCATTACTTGTAGGTGAGTCATAAAGCTCATTTTGAGCACTTAGGCCTTTCCGTGTATATGATGTAGACTTGAACATCTGGTACATGTGATAATTTGTACTTTCTCATAACTGCTTGGTCAAAGTACACTAGTTTTTAAAAGTTGTGACACATTTTGCATTTGATCTTTAGCAAAGCAGCTAATATGTGTAAACAAGTAGGTACTTCGATAATTTAGCCTTGAGAATAGCTTAAGTATAGTTTTTCTTCTGCATAAATTTGCTCTCATGTTTTTAAAATTGTCTGATAAAGTAACCTCTGATGTATTAGTGATGCTGTTATTCATTATCCATATTTTCTACCATATACATGCCAGATTTTTGTACACCGTAACAGAGTCCTTCATACTTCAGATTTTTAAATAATTTTGTGTCAGCATCTTTATATATTTTCAAGGAAAAGTTTCTTGAAATACTCTGTTGCAAGATAGGGTGGGTCTTTTTATTCAGTTACATAAACTGACAAAAGCAGGATAGGAATTTCTATTTCAGACACCTGTTCACTATTATAAGATACAGTTTGCAATCTGTGCTTGGAGGTGCATGCCTGAAACCCAGCATATGGGAGGCTGAGGCAGAAGGATTGCTTGTGGGCTACATAGAGTTTCAGACCAGCCTAGACTACAGAGAGACCCTATCTCAAAGAAAAAAAAATATATAGACCCAGTTTAAAAAGCCACCCTGTAACAATTCATAACCAGAAAACTCTATAGTAATAGTCTTCAAACTGTTTTTTATATTTGTATTTATGAAGTCTGTATGGATACACATGCAGCATGAAATAGTGATTATCTTGAAAATTAGAAAATGAGAGATGTTCCCTCTCTTTTTTCCTTATGCTGTAATAAGTGATTTTGGAAAACTTCTGTTGGAAAGTAAAGTTGCAGGCAAACTTTTTTTTAAGTTCACTGTGATGGTAATGCTTTAAAATAGCAGCTTTTGAATTTATACAACAGACATGATATGCCAATATTTGGGGGATGCATTATGACAGAGTTCTCAGTCTTTAACTTTTATTGTAAGTCGAAAGTGTGAATGAAATCAGTAAATCATCTTGTGTTAGTAGAATTCCTACATACGGTACACATTTGTTTAGGAGAGCTTGATTTTAGAACATTAGATAGGGAGGATAAAGTACAAATCACACAAATGTCATTTTCAAATTCTGGAACCATTTTTACAATCTCAAGATTTTCAAGGTGTCTGATAATGAAGGTTGTTGACAAGGTGAAAGACATTATTGGACTTTTTTGTTGTTTAAGCATTAGTCTACTGGATAATGAACTTACTTTGCATTTTACTTTTTTACCACCATAATGAGTTAGTAGAAATTACAGAATAGTTGAAAGGAGTATGTCTGACAGAGGTTATGTCTAAGGTGATAGAAGGAAAAACCAAGGGTCAAAATATTCTTTGATGACTGATCTGATTATTAAGCAGCCCACATATGCTGCATTTGTAAAATGAATGAAAACAGTATATTAAAACTTTTATAGATACTTAACTATTTTTGGCTAATTAAAGGAGTAGGTTTACCCCACCCTTCTTCCCCCACCCCTCCTCCCCAAAGAAACTCACTGAAAAAGACATAGCCCTTGATCTAGGAGTCCTCACAGGAGAGTAGAGGCCTCTGATATGCCAGGAATGGAGAGTAATGGGTTACCTAGACTTAATTCTGCATTTGCAGAGCTTGTCTTAGACTAAAAGCAAGCAAATAGTAGTTTTAAATTCCAACAGATAAGTTTTATTAGCTGTTACTGCATTTAGACTTCATAAAAAAAGATACCCAAGAATGTATCTGTTTAGGGACAAGGCCGTGGTTTCACATTAAGAAACAGAAGTGGTAGCATTCTGAGTGTGTTCTATGGTACCATATACTATATATATATATACAAATATATAGTGACATAATCTCACTGTTGCTCAGGCTGGGCTCAGACTACTGGGTTCAAGTGATCTTGCTGCCTCATCCTCCTAAGTAACTTGACAATAGAGGCACTCGATGCTACTTCTAGTGCCAAGTGTCTTTTTTATTTTCAATGCACAAGAGCACTTCCACAGGATATATATTGCTGAAAAGTGCAAAATGCTGTTGCAAGAAGTCCGAGAGGACCTAAATAAATAAATGGAGAGACATCTTGTACTCACGAATGAAGATCCAGAATTTGCCAGTTGACCTTAAAGTCATGTATAGGTCCCAAATTCGTGTGATTTTCTTTTAAAACAAGATGGCCCTTAAAAAAATTGGTGTATAAAACAGAACAAAAATATCTAGACAATTTAGTAAGCAGTATCTGCAGCCAATTCCAACACTTAAACAGTAATCAAAACTGGTCCAGTGGAAGGATCTTGATGGAGGGAGAGAGATGCTGTAACCCAATAGAATACAACACTCAGAAATAAAAAATACCGAAGTATCCAACTGACTTCTGATGAAGTATCAAAACTGGGAGAAGTAAGTCCTCCTCTTTACAGGTGGTGCTGGAGTGATTGGGCATCATAGTCAGAAAGTCCGCTCCCCGCAGAAAGACCAAAGTCACAGCTTATTTGACAATTAAAATGATCATGGCCTTAAGTGTGAAATACAAACACATGAAGAAAATGTAGATAAAAACTCAGTGTGTATTTTCAAACCACATGGAACATGGGCAAAAGAGGCTTTACCAAAAAATATGAAATGGCAAATAAGCACGTACATGAAAACATGTTTAATATCTATTTAGTATTGGGGAAGTGACAAACCACTACACTGCTCCACACCTATCAGAATTATGACGGAAAAAGTGACACCGCCAAATTTCAGAAAATGTACAGAGAAATTGGTTCAATCACACACTGCTGTGGAAATGTATTTCACAGCCACTCTGGGAAACTCGCCAAACATACAACCATAATATGAATCTGAACTCTTGGGAATTTATTTTTATAGAAATAACTATATAAAGTGTTCATAGGAAATTTAGTTATATGGTTAAGCACTGGAAATAACCATGTGTCTTTCGGTGAGGGAATATTCAAAAACGATACATCCATTCCGTGAAGTCACACTCTGTAGGCAACAGAAAAGCATTGATACATGTCACAACCTGGATAAATCCCCAGAGTACAAAAAGCCAATCTCAAAAAAAGATTATCGTGTAACTGTATAGTGTTCTTGAAGGGATAAAGTTATAAAAGTGAACAGATTAGTTCTTCCTGGTGGTGTGGAGGTAGTACAGGTGGGGGGAGAAGTTGTGATCACAGAGAGTATGGTAAGCAGAAACATGGCACCTCCTGGAGGACATAAAAGGTAAAACTTTTAAAGATGTAGGTGTGGACAAAGACTTTCTTAGTAAGATGCCTGATGTAGAAGAACTCTCAGAATCAACAAATGAGATTATATCAAATTAAAAAGCTGCATGGCAAAAAACAAAAAAGTGAAGAGAGCGGCCAGAATGGGAGAGATAGTACCACCTACACCTCAGACAGGAAGCTAATAAGTAGAATATTTTCTTAAGAAATTAAGAAAAATAGGCCCCTCAAAACCAAAGACCCAATTTTAAAATGGGCAATTGCAATGAATAGACAGTTTTCAGGAGAAGGCCAAATGGCCAGTAAATACATGAAAAACAAAAATGCTCAACGTCCTAAGCCATTAGTGAAATGAAAATCAAAACAGCACTGGAATAACATCTCACTCTGATAAAACTGGCTTCTGTCAAGAACTTAGCAGTAGAGATTGGAAGGATATTGGGAGGGAAAAGACCACTTTTACATTGCTGATGGAGCTGTAAACTGGTACAACCACTTCAGAAAGCAGTATGGAGATTCTTCAGTAAAGTGAAAATAGAATTTCCACTTGACCTGATAATGCCTGTTTTTCTGCAAAAGAATTTAAAACTACCATATAATAGCAAGGATACAAGTATACTATGTCTTCAGCACAACTAATAATAGCTAAATCATGGAAGATGCTGAACTATCCAATGGATAAAGAAATTGTGCTGTATAGACACAATGGAGGACTACTCTGCCATAAAAACAAATAGATATTAATCATTTGTAAGTAAATGGAAACAACTTGAGATTATTATGCTTAGTAAAGTGAATCAGACTCAGAAGATTAAATATGGCATGGTTTATCCAATGTGAGAAACCCTGAATGGAAATAAAGGTCAAATGGGTGATATGTTGGAAAGGGCTGAAATGGTGAGAAAAAGGGCAGGGGAGAGAAATGTCAAGTTGTGATATATATGTGAACAAAATTCTCAAGTTTAAAGTAATCATTGTGTGTCACATAGACATACTAATAAAAATGGTGGGGAAAAGTGCTGTCTATGGGAGATCCATACAATGACTGAGGTATTCTGTGTCTTGACTGTTTCCCTGCCACTATCTTGATTGTGAAATTGTACTAGAGTTTGGCAAGATGATATCACAGGGTGAAAACAGGGATAGTCTTGACAAAGGGTACATGACATCTTTTATTATTTCTTTTAACCTCACATGAATTTAGAATCATGAAAAGATAGGCTTAATTTAGACAATCCCCAGAGCAAAAACAAAACAAAACAAAACAAAAAACAGATAAACATCTAATTAGTTACATGTTAGACATATAAAAATCTGGAGAAACGCCTCCAAAAAGAGACTGCTGTTTGTAAAAGGTTGAGGCCCCAAAAGCAAGAATTTGAAGTATATTATCCCAGCAGCTTGGAAGGCTTGAGACGGTTCAAGTTTAAGAACAGCCTGGAATACTATGCATCTATAAAGTCCAACAGTGTGGAGGCTTCTACAGGCAAATGGAAGAAGCTTGAGAACATCATGTTTAGTGAAGTGAGTCAGAAGCAGAAGGTGAAACATCGGATGGTCTCTCTGATATGAGAGACCCAGATCACAACTCTTATGGAACTTAAAATGAAAAACAAAGTGAAACGGGGAGGGTGGGGAGAGAGTGAGAGAGGGGAGGGGGAAGGACAAAAGGAGAGTGGGAAAGTCCTTGTCACCTTGACAAGATATGTAGGTGCACAAAATGCTAAACTTCATTGTAAACCTTAAATTTTGCACTTACACCTATCAATAAAATGGGAAAAAAAAAACCAGCCTGGACAACTCAGGGAGACTGACTCAAAATATAAAAGGACTAGGGATGTAGGTCAGTGTGGAGGACCCAGAAAGAGAGGGGTGTGAAGGAATTTGAAATTTAAAAGGAGTAAGTAGAAGTCGAGCGCATACCTGAGAGCTTTGGGAGGTACTGCAGATTCTCAATTCTCTAGTTACACCACATCAGTGTCACTATCACCAGTAAAACGAACTGGTTCCACATACATACCGCCACATACTGTTGGCATCAGCCTTGCTGCCTGAAGGAGAACTTAGTCTGAAAAAAAGTTCACCTCCTCAAAGAAGTCAGAGATGATTAAAACACTGCTTAACACTGTTGTACTTAACGTCACTACCTGTGTGCTACCTGCCTTTACCCTAGTTCAGAAGGGCTGAAATCGTCTAAAAAGAGGAAATAAAACAAAATTATACATGTAAATTAAATGTTCTAAAGGGAAGGAATCATTTCTTGAGCATGTGGAACAAAGGAACCTGACTGAAGATGATGGGAGAACAGCCTCCCCACATGAAGGTCTGTGGGTGTCTGAAAGCCGAGTAGGAGTTCATATGTGGGGATTCTTGGTATAGTTATTTGTGCACATGTATGAGTGGGAGGGCAGCGGAGGTGCTCTGAAACCACGTGAGGGTTACGAGTGTGGCTGCAGTGCGGAGGTACGAGCCTTGAATACTGGTGTGGAAGTCATAATTTGGTCTATGGACGAAAGATTCTCTGGAGATCAAGGGGAGGATGAGGAGGTCGTCGTTTAACTTAGATTGTGTAAGCTGATTCTGAAGAATTAGAATAGGGCGCCAAAGAGTGAGAAAGAAAAGTAGGAAATGGAGTTTGTATAGAACGAAGTAAAAAAAAAAATTAAAGAAGTTTCTGGGATGAATGATAAATATAAAGTGTCAAGATATAAAAAAGTCATTGAATTTCTAGATAAGGGATGTCAGTGATGATGCTGGAAGGTAGTTATTGTTATTTGCTTTTTGCTTATTTTTAATGCCTATCAGTCAGTAGAAAGTAAAAATATGGAGGCAGAATATAGGTAAATTTTTTGAACGTTTTAAAAGTAGAAGAGATATAAACTAGTAGCAGTTTGTAAGGCAAGAGGGGTCGGGGAAAGGCAGAGCGTTAGTCATGTTTAAATATCCACCGACAGCAGTATGAGTAATAAATAGAGTTGGTATTGATAATTCGGGATGCCGGAAGAGCGTATGTAAAGGCCCACAGCGGACTGAGAGGCTGCTCGCAAGAGTGCAGGTAAGGCTTCCATTGCAACTGGAGGCAGGATGAGGAACGGTGTTTTGTGCTGCTTTTAGTTTGCGGTGGAAACAGGAGAGTTGCGTCAGGTTTAAGTAGTAGGAATATGATTTGCTGCATAATCGCGATCTGTATAGCTCCTATCATCTCTCCGGTCACCATCCTGTCCTATTGCACTTGGGAGCCCTCTGGAATATCTATTCTCATCCACACACACACACACACACACACACACTTCAAATTGTTCAATACTAACTCATCAGAACCTTTCACTAGGGTCTTTCCTGCCAATCACAGTTGCTTCTAATAACACTCTACTGCTGGTGCACCAGACCTCAGGGTGTTGTGGAACTACATCACAAAAGCCACTGCTTATGTGACCCTTGTCACACTCTGATGGCTAGGACTAAATATTTTCTGCATTCTGCCAGGGATCTTGGTCTGCTGTGAAACCCCCGAGACCCATCAAGTTACCTCTGTAATGTTAAGGAAATATATCTTATAATTGCCTGTGACGGTTTGCTAACTGCCTGATTTTTACTTTTGTAGCTCACTTGCTTGCTCTGAGCTGTTTAATTACAAAAAATGACCATTCACTTAGAAAACAGATGGTGGGATTTGCCTTTAGAAATCAGACACTGTAACAGGTCAGTGCTGCTCTCCATATCACCACTGTTGGTTGAGGCAGTTGCTGGCCAGCTTTAAATAAATGTTTGCTATAATTCAGACAAATTGAGTCAGTACTCTCAATTGGGTCCAACACTCTCCTTCCCCACCTTCCACTCTCTGGGCACCAAAACCCCACGAGGTCAGAAGTTAGCGACCCATTCCCCAGCTCACAATCTTTGTTTCTGGGCCCGGTGCTCAGCAGAGCCCAACTTTTCTATTTTGTCCTAAACATTTCAAACCAGTTGGTAGACAGCATCTTGCCATTCCTTTCATAATCAACCTTTTGTATTCTACTTTACTATATCTTATCTAGGATACTAACATTTCTCATGAATTATAATTTATGCAAGTAATCATTTGGAGAAGAGGCAAAGAGCACAAAGATATTAAAACATAAAGAGCTTTAAGGAAAACAGAAGAAACTAGAATAAGAGACTGGACAGAAACAAGGCTCAGACCATAGTAAGAAATATAGGTTCATCCTAAAGATTCAAAGTTTGGATGAAGTAAGGGAATAGATTGGAAAGAGGATGTGGATGAGGATGGAATTATGTTGCAGTTTAAAAAAAAATCAATATGACCACAATGAGGAGTTTGTCAGTCTCAAGACTGAGGAACCAAAGTGAAGAGTTTATGAGATCATTATATAGACTAAAGGAAACGAGGCATTGAGAAGGAGGAGAGGAAGAGGACAATGGAATGTGTTTCCAATGATAAAAGTTGCAGGGTGTCCTGTGGAAAGAGATGCCAGAGAAGGAATGTGAAAATAGCGACCGAGAAGATGCCAGAATGTGGCAGTCATGGCCTTGCCCTGTGGGCCCTACCTAAGCATGACAAGGCTGAAGAAACACCTAAGAGCTAAGAGAATTCAGAGTTTTCCATCAGTTCTCATCTTTCTTTTCTTACTGCACCTGGCATGAGTGTCAGATGCTGAGCTGTACTGATTGCCCTTTGCAACCAGTCTTCAGAAATGTCAACACAACAGAAATGCTGTAATTGTCCATACATGTTTTAAGTGCTGGGCTCATAATAAAGAACCAAAATATTTAAAAATGATTAGGCTGCCCGAATTTTTATGACAATTAGGAGGAGAGCAATAAGGTGCAGAATGTGATAACGGTGTAGGGAGGAGTGTTGAGGAGAGAGAATCCCAGAAAGAAAAAAAGAAAGTTTTGTCCGTGTCTTCTATGAATTGACAGACACACACACGCACACATGGCATTTTTCTCTTTCAACTTTATGTTTCCTTCATGGGCCGTAGCTTGTTGCTTGGATTAATGAAAATCTAGGGCAAGAATTGGTTTCTCTCACTGCATCCTATAAACAGGTAGCATAAGGTGACTGGGCTAGAGAGGTAACTAGCTGAATTTAGTTACTTTATCAAATGACTTAGAGTTGAAATTTCAGTCTCTTCATCTATAAAATGGGGCTAAAAGTAGCACCACTCTCACAGGGCTATTAAATCAGGTGATATTATGTAGATGATAAAGTATTTAATGTTAGAACCGAGTAATGACTCAATGAATCTGTAATTTTTAAAAAAGTCTTTGGAGATAGGAAAGTACTTCCTACTCTGTGTCTTGAGATGAGATCCATACAATTGTAATGAAAATGTCTGTAGGATCTACCCCGGTGACTCATACAGGAATTTTCATTGTACTTACCTTCACACCTACTCTGGTCTATTTCAGGGCCCCCTGTGAAGTGTCTCAATTCTTTGCCTCCTCCATTTCATACTTGCAGAGCTGTCCTTATGAGGCCTGAACTCCTGGGTTGTGAGGAATTCAGGTTGCTTCAAGCAAAAAGGACTCAAGAGAGTATATACGGCTTGATAACCGATGGTCCCAGGAAACGGCCTCCTTCACAGTGAGCCTCCTATGGACTGGCTACTGGGATTCCCAAGGACTTGCCCAGTAGAGGGCATGTTTGCACAGCCCATCAGGGACTGTCTTGGCCCTGTTCGGAGCCACATCTGTTGTTCTCCCCCACTTGCGTCTGACTTAAAATCCTGTGATAAACCCTTGGATGTGTAACATTCCTGCAATAAAGAAGTAACTCTTTTTAAAACATAAAAAATTTTTTCTAGCTTTCCACCAGCCAACCAGAGGCTTCGAGTGACCTTAGATGCTTCTGAGGGTTACGGCAGAAATTTCTCTTCTTCAGGGTCACCTGCTACTTCCACGCATGTCTTCAAATGTGTTTTGATTTATGACTTTCTTCTGTTCTTTAAACTCTGTTCATTGGAACCTGTTATTTGGAGAAGACTGATTTCACGTTCCTGGGCCTTGATCACTCAGATTTCACTTCAGAATAAACCATCTCTTAAACTCTTTAAGATAAAAGTAACATTTTTGTATCCACAGCTGGAAATTCCCAAATTATTCAAGGTGAAAAGAAAATGGTTTGTACCTCGTTTTCCATATTATCTCAGCCTTGTCTGTGTTTTTACTTCTCTCTACACAAGCTGGAGACTTCTTTTTTTTTTTTTTCTTTTTTCCTTTTTGAAACGGGGTCTCACTCGTTAGTCCAGGCTGGTTCTGAACTCAACTATGTAGCCCAGGCTGGCCTTGGTCTCACAGAAATCCTCCTTCCTCAGCTTGCTGAGTGCTAGGATTATAGGCATATGTCACCATGCTCAGCTAAGCTGGAGAAATCTTTTTCTCTATATAAAATTTTGGGAGATTTTCTAATTTGCTATTGCATAGTCATATTAATTAGCTATCGTCAAAGTAAGATGTACTAAAATATCCAAAAATTTGTCTACTTGCAGGAAGTCTCCATTCTGACTCAGCTGTTCTAGAAAGGGATCAGATGGAAAAAAATTGTTCAAAGGCAATGGGCAAATAATCGCAGAACGGGAAGATGACTGTAAATATGTCATGTTGCCTGAGATCTCAATCCAGCACACAGCCACCCATCTTCTACTCTGCCTAAACTAACAATGCTATGTTCTAGCGCAAAGGACATGGCTATAAACATATGTAAATGCATCAGATGTCCAACTTGCCTCTACTCTTTGGCTGTACTTACACAAAAGACAATTGACAAGTGTAGCTCTCGGTTCAAATGGGTCATTGGGCATCACTCACACACAGTAAATGAAAGTGAATGCCAGGAAAGTTCTGAATGTCATAAGAGAAAATAGATTGCTCTATTTACAAATTTTATCATGTATTTGTTTAACAAAGCAATAGTCAGGTCTGTTTAGAGGTACATTTGATAAAATAGATGAGCTATGATTCAAAAAGGAATGAGGTTTATGCACCCTGAAGTCCTGATATTGTAACAAAACAACTATGGACAGTCCTTACATGAGACTGTTCTGATGTGCATGAATTTCACTTACTAGCTTCCTTAAATCACACTGGTCCCTCCATAAGGTTTGAAGATCAGTTAACACAGGCTGTGATTAACTCTATGAAGCACATACTTCAATGCTAGCATGCTAGTTCTTTAGTCTATAAACTACTCTGTAAATAAGAGATGTGTGCCATGATCCATGGAATATCACTTTTCTCTTTTCAGAGTCTGTCGGTGGTTGGTCACTGTTCATCTTTCATTCAGTTTACACACACATAGAAAAATGTAATTGTGTTGTCTTTTTGTCTCTGTGATAAACTAATAAAAATAATAATTGTATTAATAAATATAATAATTACAAAGAAAACAAAATGCTAGAGGCTGCAAACAGGAGCAGGAAGTGAATTTTTTCTCTTCTCTGCTTCTACCTTACAGTCTCCTAAAAGTGCTTTCCATCGGCAGAACCTAATTGGAAGCCAGCTGTCAAGTTAGTCTGGGAAATAGAGTTTGCAGACACCCAGTCCTGGCGTCAGAGAACCAGAGATAGAGAATTTGAGTTGAGTGCAAGAAATGTGAGGTAAATAACTACCATTGCTGCCATTATTGCTTCTCCCAGGGATTGTTGGCAAAATAGAATTGCTAATGCCTTGCTCTGATACCCCTGGTTTCTGAAGAGGCACATCTATCTGGCCACTCACCTCTATCTAGCACACTTGTAAACGTGCAAGGATACGAACACCTATTGCCCAGAGGTCAGCGACAACTGCTTGTCCTTGGTCCACAAAAATCAAACATTCCCCCAACCAAAGATTGTCATTATTATCTGCTAGTACTTTATTGCATTTCTCATTCTAAAATGGCTCACCTTTGTGCGGTTCCACGTCCACGAGCTCTGCCTCTCCTCTTCTGTCTATTTTCAGGCTTTGGGGTTGCTTTTCTTTGCTCCTTTTCTCATTTGCCTCTATGTTTCTGATAATGAGGTGTCCTGGGTGTTGATTCTTTGAGTTTGTCTTCTCAAAAAAAAAAAAAAAAAAAAAAAAAAGAGGCTATGGAATCTGAGATTTTGTTTCAACTTTCTCTGTTTCTTTCTCATACGCAGCTGGCCCACTTGGAAGAAACAAGTCTATCCCTTTGGGGAGTTTTAAGCTCATGCTTTGAAAAAGAAAACAATAGCTTACGCTTAATGTATCTCTTGTTGTTTCTTACATGCATTCTTTTTACAAATAAACATGGCATGATAGAGACAGGCATCTACAGCATTTGAGCAGTCAAAAAAAGGCCAAGACTCTCAAATGCTCCCTGCCTCTGTCTTCCACTTGTGATAGTGCCACTTCAGTAGAGGAAGGCGATTTTAATTTATACAGTAAAAATTAGTATCTCAATAATCAAACAATGAAGAATAATATAGGTTGTCTTTCCACAGGGTATTTTTTGGATATATTTTGGACATGCTAAGAAGCTATAGTGTAAACAGTTACATGAATCAGCATTTGTTTTTATTGCTTTCATTTTTACTTAATTTTTTAGCATTCTTAATAGGCATCATACTTTTGATTTAAAATATATATTATTACAATGTGTAAAATTGACAATTACATATATGCTACATGACACAGAAATACATTTATATCATCTACCTGGTTAATAAGAATGAATACTTCATAATAATGTTAGTTTACATGTTATGTAAACAAACATTTTCTGTTTAGTATCTGTTTCTATTAATCAGATATAAAATTAAAACGTTTCTAGAGAGAAAAAAAATCCTTAAATGATCTGGGTCTTTAGTTGAGGCTGTAATACTAAATAGCTCTGTGACCTAAGCAAAGTCATTTAATGCCTCAGAACTCCACCTAGCTTATCTGCAATAAGAGAGAATGAACAAGATCAAGGTAGCAAGCAGGAGTCATCTTGACCACCCACTGGTGAAGAGTCTGTTGAATGCCAAGTTGAGGATTTTAAGGCTGAGTCTAGGCTTGATGAGAAAGAATGCCATGATTGATTAGTGCTGTCTGCTGCAGGTAGAGGCAGTGGAGAACAGACCACAGGGCTGTGCATTAGATGTCTCTCTAAACTAGATTGCCCCCAAGGTCTCTTCTGCTATGCCATGTAATTCTAGTTATTTGTCATTTAAATTCATGACCATGAAGTGGACAAACAATTTGAAGTTCCTCGGTATGGATTTTGGGAAAACACACTTTTCTCTTGGAAATAGGAGTGAAAAAAGAGAGTTCTTGTAAGAATTTTTTTCGCAAGTATTTTAAGATAATGTGAATTCATCTTCCTTCACTTTTTCTTTCATTCTATCATGAAATATTTATTAAGTGCTAACTCTGAAATTGACACAGTGCTGGGTGTTGAATATTTGCTGAATTGAATTGAAATGGGGGAATTGAAAGGTGAGTAAGACACAGTCCTTGCTCTTGTGGAGTTCAGAGCCCACCGGGAAGACAAGTAATTATAATACGGTCTGTTAAATGCTATCATGGTTTGAGAAGCCTGGAGAATGAAATGATTAACTTGTCTCAAGGAGTTTGCTACAGATTCCTCAGAGGATGTGGCAATTGATCTGTGGGCTCAAGAATGAATAAAAATGTCTCCTTGAGAGTATAGTTTAAGTCTTTTGACACTAATTGCAAATAGAATTTCTCCTTAAAATTATTTGTATTTTGGAGAAAAAATTGGGGTAAGTTGGAATCTGGAAAATCGAATTATTGTTAACAATTATTCTGATATTTGCTTAAGAAGCTGTGGTCAGATGATGTGAGCCTAGAAATGCAGGAAGAGGAGATGAGGCATTTCAGAGGAGGGTTAATCTATCCCAGGGTGGTGATTTGGGCGTTGGGGGGTTGGAAGGAAGATGAAGGTACTGTGCTAACCCACACCGATGGCTCAGAAGAAAAAGAGAAGGGTGGGCTGGCTCAGAAGCGGACACTGAGGGGAGCATCAGAGAATCTGTATGAACATTTGGAAAGGGCGGCCAGAAATGAAGGGCTTCTCAAGAGAACATGTAGGTTCTCCAGAGGCATGGAGATGGAAACAGTATCTCATGCTGGAGAATGACGTAAAGTTAAGTTGTGAAAGGGGCCAGAGTGAGTGAGGCCACAAGAGAATCGTGGAAGCCACTTGATGACCACCTGGCTGTGTGCCAGTCTTGCAAACACCATCCCTGAGATTGAAAAAAAAAAAAGCCTAGCAAAATAGAAAGAAAGACAAGGAGCAGGGTGGGTCGGGTGTCCTTACTGTGTAGACTGTATTGGTTTCTAGGAAGTAGGATGATTATCACACCTGAGGCCTTTTTGGAGGGAAGAGATGCACGTGTAACTTTTCCTTCTTGCAAGCTGTCAGGGGCTAGAAGCAACCACCACTCTAGTTTTGCCAGCATACATCCATTTGGGCTACTCTAGGATTTCCTATGTGTGGACTCTTTCTACTTAAAAAGAAGAAAGAAAAGGAAAAGAGAGTAAATGAGGTAGGTGCAGTTGTTAATTATATGAGGTATGTATAGTTACCAATCTGCACATGTATGCATGATAATGGATCAAATCCTTATTAATTTTTGAAAAGTTATAGTCATATTATAATTAATACGTACCTTAATATATCAAATTAACTATAGTTTAAAAAATATCTCAAACTTTATTGTCATTACTTCTGTGTACTTTTTCTTTTTTGTGATACTAGGCACTGAGTCCCAGGCCTTGGCAATGAACTACATCACCAGCCTACTTCTATTTCGATTTCGCGGCAGAGTTTTGCTGACTCTATTAGTTGCCTGTGATAGGCTCAAACAGGCGTTCCTGTAGCCCCGCCTCCCCAAGTGCTGAGGGTACTGGTGTGTGCCACCATGCCCAGCTCAGAACTAAACTTTTGTATTTCCACATATGCCTAAACACATACACATAAGGTTATAGCAATTTCTTTACTCAAAATTCTTTAATGAGTAATGCGCAAAAGTATTGAAACATTTAAGTGCTTTTAAAAAGTAAATGATTGAATCATTGTCTTCTCATATTTAATATTTTCTCTTATCCAAAAAGTTGTTAACTTTCAGTAGTATTTATTTGTTTATTTATTTATTTTGAAACTGTCTTGCTCTGTAGTTCAGGATGGTCCTGAATTCTCTATGCAGCCCAAGCTAGCCTGGAACTCATGGCATTCCTCCTGCCTCAGCCTCCTGAGTGCTGAGATTACAGGCATATACCACCATGCTTGGCTTATGTGGTTCTGGGGAATCAAACCCACTCAGGGTTGTATGCTTGCTAGGCAAGCACTCTAACTGCTGAGCTATGCCCCCAGTCCCCAGTGATTTTTATTATAGCCATATCCTTAAATCATTTTGAAAGGAGTCCTTGTTGTTTAAAACAGTTAAGGCCCTATTTGTATGTTTTGATTTTGCGATGTCAACTGTAAATATTGCTTAAGTACTTGTGACAGATTTTATCTACTTTTTGTTTGATTTAACAACTAGTTAGTTTTACCTTTCCCAAACTGAGACTAACAGGACCGGTAAGGTTCCAACACCGCTCCCCCCCCACCCCCGCCAAAAAAAAAAGGATGAAGAAAAGAAGGAAGAACTAAAAACAAGGAAAAGAAGAATAAAAAAGAATATTGTCAGATGGAATGGGAGTGAACTTGCCTGAAAATTTCCCTGACATGGACTCGAATATTGTTCAGGGGTTTCATTGCTAATGCTTTGAGTTGTGTGTTGGTATGAACAGTGCATAAGAGTTAGTAGTTGGATTTGCTCCATAAACCCTGCAGACCCAGCTTCATAGCAGAAGCATCTGAAAAGAGACATGGTCAGTATATAGAATATTCTGGTCCCTTTGTTGGTTGAACATCAAGAAATCTGTCCATTTATTTCACTGAAAAAACTCACGTATAGACTGCAAGCGCAACCAGCTTTTTGTTGTTCTAAACAGACAAGACCAGGTGTGGTAAAGGGACGAAAATGTGGCTCATCTCTTACAGTATATAACAGGTACTGTGTCTATTATGGAAGCTTAGGATTTGAATTTGACAGAAAACTTTTTGGGAAGCCACTCAACTTGTGCTTATTTACTTATTTATTTATTTTACTTTGATAGAATAAAGGTATTTTAATAGGCAGAAAGAGTTTAACACACATGGAATTTCCAAACCCTTTGCTTTTGTCGTCAGAGAAACTATGTCCTGAGTGGAGTGGGTATCACAGAAAACCTGATGGTCTTCTGACTTTTTACAAAGAGGGGGCAGTTAGCACCTCGAGGATGTGCTTTGCAGAAGGCGGATGATATACTGGTCAAGTTATCTTCACTTTCTTGATTATAGCTTTCTTTCAAATATCCTCCCAGATCTGATTATTTTTCAGTACAATTAATGAACTCTAGGGCAGATTGCATCAGAGTTCACAGCCAAGACTACTTCTTTTCATAGTAAGAGATATGCAGTTGGACAGGGCCTGGAGAAATCAGCATTTCAATTTGAATGTAGATGCATCATTCTCTGGCTGAGAGTTTTATGTGTGGCATGTGTATTTAATTTTAGCTATTTTTTTTACCAATAGGAAAAATTTACAGGGTACTGGAAGATGGCCTTACTATATCAAGAATGTTTTGTTTAACAGTAGAACATGATTAGCAGGGTTTTTTGAAGCTACAGATCCACATTCAAAGCCATGTGTCCATCTAAAATCCAGCATCTCTACTGCAAAGCCTGCAAATCCTTCATGTGAATGGAAATGTCTGTACACTAAAATAAATATACAAGAATATTTGTAGCAGCAACCGGGATATCCCCAAACTCAAAGCAACCCCAGGGTTCACCAATGCCTATAGAATATTCTGTACCTAGAATGGACTGTCATGCAATAAAAACAAATAAGCTATGGCTTATCCACAACATTGATAACTGCCAGAAGAAAAATAATGAATAAAAAAGCCAGACATTCTGACCCTGACACACACACACACACACACACACACACACACACACACACACACACACAAGAAGCACACCACAAAATACAGCTTTGGAGTGATTCAGTTTGTCTGAATTTCAAAATCAGGCAAAACCAGGCTATCTTGATAGAACTCAGGAGAGTGCCTACATTTGGAGGGGTCAGAGCCTGGCACGGGGCTGGGCTGGTCACTCTGAATTTTTTCATATGAATGGTGGTCACATGGGTAAGTTTATAAATTGTCATCAGTATACCATTTCTTATTCATGGTCTTTACTGTGTGCATATATTTTTACTTCTGTGAAAAAAATTTACAAAGTGTTGAGTATCAATGATTTTATATAAAATATTAATTAATTATTTCTTACAAATTAGCCCATGAAGGTCAAGTCTGTTGCACAGGAATTAGTATTTTTATTTTTCTTTAAATGCATATGTGCACCAATAAGATTTTCTGGATTTTATAAAATTCTTTATAGTGAGCAATCCTGAAGTAAAAAGTGATGAATTTTAAAAAGTGAATTATAGTAACATTATGTCAAGGATTCTTGGAGAATGGAAAAATTTTCATTAGCTGATCGTATCAATTACTGGGAAGATGCATTTTGCCTTAGTATTTCTGTCTTAATTTTATTAAATGTGGACATTACACATTCATTTAGATATAATTTCCCATTGCCGCCATCTTTATTTTCCTCCTCTCTGTGTGTGCTGTTTGGTATTCTCCATTCTGTAAAAGAATTTAAGCTGGCGTGCTCCCTTCGGCTATACAGGTTTATCCATCACGCATGTAGCTGTGGGACTTTTCTGTCTTGTCGTCTCAAACCATTGATGTTTTCTCAGGTGGCCTGTGCGTTTGTATCCTACGTCCAGTAGTAGCAGGGAAATTACACTTCTTGAAAAGAACTGAGGTGCTAGGTCAGGTTGCTGTAATCAGAAGATTTTACTGTCTGAGAAAACCAGTGGTGGAAAGCGTACTGGGTACTACAGGGATGAGAAAACTGAAACCTCACCGGTGGGGCAGACAGGACAACAGGCCCTAGTATATTTTAACACTTGCTACGCGACAGACTCATTTGTTTGAGATGGCCACCTAGCAGAAGGCAGCCTTGAATAAATAAAAGGAAGCTTGTCTTGTTGGTTCTGGTGTGGTTAAGGCCCTGTGAACAAAGGAGATGCCGCCTTGACCTGTACCTCCTTACAGGGGCACCTGCGTACGCAGGCGCAAACAAGTCATCAAGGGACGTTAGCTGTGCTCACTTCAGAGGGGACCCTGTCCTGCTGGAGATGGGGCTGTTGTAATAAGAAGCATATTCCCTTGTGCTTTTCTGGTAAATTTTTAACCTTCCCTTCAGTCGGAAGGTCGTGATGGAAGGACACCATTTTTCAATCTTATCTACTTTCCAACGCAGGATAAACATGTTGGGTTTAGTTAGATTACGGACGCTGATAATATTCATTTGGTACAATTTATACTCTTCTTTTATCTTTTTATTTTTGACAGTTGAGTCTGGGACATAAAGCATAATTATATTCTTAGCATCCTCCCTTAGAAGTTCTAAATTAGTTCATGAGGCTTTCAGCGCGGCTCCTGTCACTTACCCATCAGCACTCAGTCCATTTAGGCCGGCCTGGCCGCCCCGCAGCCCCAGCCCCTGTGGTGAGTGACGGGCCTGCTCCAGTGCTCTCAGCCTCTCCTGTCACATCGCATTTGCATAAAGGAGGACAGATAACCAAATTTGAGCACACAAATGAAAATGCTAAGCGCTAAACCTGTCACAGTTGTTGTTCAACTAATTGTGAAAAATTTGATTTGCTCGCCTTTCGCTGTTTGTCACGCGGCCCCCTATTCCAACGCGCCCTGGCTCCTGCCTCGGTCTGTGCAGCTTTTAAACTCCCCAGCACAAGCAGCCCACCCTGGGGATTACTTAGCTCTCCTACCAGCTTCCGGACTAAATTAGGCCACCATGGCAAACAAACACATAATTAAAAACCCAGGAAAGACAACTGCACTTGCGCTTCTTCAGCTGCTTTTTCGAACGCTGGCATCCGCCTCCATGGGCTCTTCATCTTAGAATTTGATTTCTCTGTAGAACCTTTTGGCAGGAGAAGCTCCAGGAGAGCATCGTAGCGAGCTTTTTAAAACCCATGCGCTATTTTCTTGCTTTCTGCTCCTTAAACAACAAAAACATGTGTAGTGGGTCTTAAAAGGCATATTCCTATCCCTTAATACCTAACTTGACACACCAGTATACATTTTTAATCAAGGTTTCAAATGATTCAATTTGAAACGGTATTAGAAACCATGGATGAAATTCCTTTGCTTACAATACTCTATCATAGGCACTCTGTTTAAATGTATGTAAAGGTGAATGTTTTGAAAACTTGTAATATGCACAACTCAGGTCAGTATTTATTATAAAGACATTGTAACTATTTTCTTTTTATGGCCATTAGGTTGGTAATTTCTTGATGCCTGTTAGAATAATCTGTGCAGTGTGTCTGTAGATCAAGCTTATTTTTCAGAAGTCACACAGGAAAATATCTTTTTTAGTTAAACAATACTTCTAATTTTTTTTCCTGCACTAATTTGTTCTCAGTGTTTGAAGTATGTAATGTTCAAGCATCAATGAAGGTAACATTAACTAAATGTGAAGTCTTTTAAGGCCAAACATGCCTTAAATCACCTGAGGGTAATAATCTTGAAAACTGAGGGTAATAATCTTGAAATTAAAGTGAAACTTGACAGTACAATGCCAGTTTCTGGGTAGCGGAAGTTGCAGGTGGCACCATTCGCTGCACTATTCCTTTGGGATTGTCAGTGGGTCATACAAAATGAGTGAATGGGGAAATATTTGAATGTATACACATACGTAAATGTAGTATGTACTTGTATAACTATTTCATTTTACTTTCATATCTTAAATGAAACAATGTATCTTCCTCCTTACCACAACCCCCTAAGATGTTGAGCGATTAAACCTAACCCAAAAATCTCAGTGGACACAGTCTCTAGAGAAGTTTCATTCCATTTCTGCTCAAAGAAGTTAGACAAGGTAAGCCAGGAGAGACGCATACTACTTTAAAGCATACATGACAGGTTTAAGAGTTGGAATTTTTCTTTTTTGACAACCAGGGAAATAATTTTGCTAGTATTGAATATGGCCTATAGTTCACTGTTTTTATATCATTATGATTTCTTATTTTGTGAATGATGGCATCCATGAGACTGTATGTGTTTTAATTAATGACATGTGAACAATACATAGTAATTAACACTTATGAAGTATTTTTGTGTATCTAAACAAAAGATTGGGGGGTAAATAAAAATTAATGTAACACATTATGAATGAAAATTAATTCAATACACTACGAATGATTGAGTGAAACCAATACTAGTGAAATAGATTTTAAAAAAAAAACAATTCAGGGTCTTATAGAATAGAAACAGAGCTAATTAAAATCAATTATATTTTCTTTCTATTTTTAAATCGTCTTAATTCCTTTTCAGTAAGATTTCTTATTCCCCATTTATATGCATTTTATGTTTGCATTAGTTTAATTTTGGATTTCATAATATGGAAGTACCATTCACAGTATGGCTAATCATTTGGACTTTGCAGCCAGACCCCAGGTCTTTGAATTCTCTGAATCCTGCTCACAGTAGCTGTGTGAACTTTAACATATACACTGTCCCTGCCCAGATTTGTCTTCTATGTAAGGGAGTTATAGCCACATCTTCCTCCTAGAATGGTCATTAATTCTAAACAAGTCAACGAGTATGATGTTTTAGATCACAATTTGTTTAAATATACTAGCTATTATTACTGTTCTTTTTTAGAATTAACATATTACTTTTAATTTTTTATACATAAAAATTATATTATGTGGTGTTGTGTAATATTTTATTTAATGTTCAAATCTCTTCAAGCAATTATCACATAATACATTACTCTTGTCTTTGACTAATTTTAAAAATAGTTTTCTAAGCAATTATATTTAGGATTCCAATAGTATCATGTAATATTCGATGGCTCGCCTCCTGTTTCTCCAATTACTCCTATTGTGACTGGTTTTCTTGTGGTGCTAGGAATGGAGCCCAGAGCGTCTTGGGTAGCAGATAAGCATTCTTCCACTGAGCCACATGCAGATCCTTTTTCTTTCCTAAGTAAATGTACCTATCTTCATTTTTATTCACCGATTCCCTCCCTCCTTCATCCTCCACTATCCTCTGTGCTGCTCCCAGAGGTGAGGTTCCTGCCTCACATGGTGTGAACGCTGCATCAATTACAAATTATACTGCAAAATCATCATCTTAAAAGACTTAACCAGTCTACCACATCAATTGTGCCCTCTCCCGCACCCACCTGGGCTGGCCTTGAGTGCTCCTGCTTTCTCACATTCAGAGTCTCAGGTCCCAGCCCTGGAGGGGAGTCTCTGAACTACTGCCACCGTGTGGCTGGTCCATGCCCGATGCTTTCTTTTTAACTCACTGCGCATTGGAACAATTCTTCTCTATCACATGCCATTGCCACAATTGTTCTTTTGTGGCTTCTATTTCATAACTTTGGTTCCTCATCCTTCAGATCAGAACCACTGTATCAGTTCATTATGGTTACTCTGATGTAAGGCATGTAAAATGTTGGCTGGAATGATACACTCAATGAGTAGCAGTTCTTTTACTCATTCAATCACACTACATTTCTATTCCTATTCTTTTCTCATTTTTAAAAAAATTTAACCTATGAAATCCTCTGTGTCTGACTCACTTTACACCTCAAATCACCAGTCTTTAGCTCAGCTCCTCACCCCAGGAATGAGCTGCAGTGGCCGTATCTTGACGCCCTGTCTCTGGGCCCAGCAGAGCTTTTTATAGGGACGATTTGCCAACAGTTCTTTTCTTGTCTATCTTACTACATCTTTGTTGAGATTCTTTAACATGGCCTCACCACCAGTCCACATAAGAGAAGAACTATAAAAATAAAATTTGTAAGGCTAGAAAATGTGAGAAAGAAAAGGAGAGAAGTTAAATTTCAAATTTCTTAGCTGAGTGCTGGAAAGCAAATATTGGTACATTCAAAAGACATTCAGTTTATCATTACATCAATCCGTTTCCTTAGGACAAACTTATATCAAAGACCAAATAAATGAATTGATACAGCATATGAACTTTAGCCTATATCACAAAAGGATATTATACATAAAGCAATAGGTATGATGGCATACTTAGTCATTTCAGATTCTTAAACTTTTATAATTTATTTATTCACATTTTACTAATTACTAATATTTTTCCAGATTTTGTTTATAATTTATCTATCCATAAATTCATGCATATGCATTTTTAAAAGATTTTACACCAGTTCCCCAGGTTGAATATAAATATTGTGTTTTGCAAACTAATACGCTATTACAAATAATAATTATGAGAGGAGTTTCACAGATTTTATGAGAAAGCTGGTACTATTTTAGTAGGATACCAATCAAATGACTCAAATACCAATTTATTTTTGTTACACTTTTTTTTAAGACGATTCCTTTTCTCCATGTTTTTTAGTAATACTTGTCTCTCTTTCTCAAAGATTTTTTCGAGTATTTTCCTCAATTCAAGGCTAGTGGTTGCAAATTTACTTAAAGATTCTTGGTCATGAAACATTTTTATTTCTTCAATTTTCAGTGATAATTTTACCGGATATAACAATCTGGGTTGACACTTGTTGTCTTTTAAAGCTTGAAAGATTTTGATCCGGGTTTCCTGGACTTTCAAGTTTACATTGAGAAATCTGTGATAATTTGAATGGGTTTGCCTTGGTAGCATGATGTCTGTTTTTCTCTTGCTGCTTTCAATATTCTCTTTCTATTGTATTTCTGAGGTTTTCATTATGATGTGTCATGGGAAGTCTTGCTGCTGGTTGAGGTTATTCGGTGTTCTATAAGCTTCTTGTACCTGTAAATTAATTTCTTTTTCTAGATTTTGGGAGATTTCCTTGCATGACTTCTGTGCATATATTCTTTATACCTTTGGTACTCTCTTCTGTTCTTTCTTACACACCCGTAATTCTGAGATTGGTTCTGTTTGAATCATCCATTAGCTGTTGTGTCCAGCTGTCTTGTTCATTTCTTATTTTGGAGTTGTGCCTAATTGTAGCACTTGTTTTCTCAGCCTTGTCTTCAAGGTCTGAAATTCTGTCTTCACAATATTTAAATTGACTTCCCTTGCTTTCAAATGTATTTTTCATATCCTGAATTTCTGTTAAATGTATTTGAAAAATTTCCACTACTCTCTCAAAATGTTTCTCATATCTTGCATTTCCTTATTTACCTCAGCCAATTTTTTATTTTCATCTTCTACATGCTCAGTAAGCTTCGTTCCCATTACAGCCAGTATTTGTTTAGTAAATTCCTCTTTAAGACTGTTGGCCTGCTGATCAATGCTTGCATTTCTTTGAGGAATATCTTGCTTGAGCTAGTTGTTCAACTTTTTATTTGCTTTTTGACTTTCTTCCCTATAAGGCCTATGACATTAGTTTCTGGGGTATCAGGCATTTCTGTGGGAGTCCTGTTGCCTTGGCTTCTTCCCATGATTCTGTTCTTGAGGGACTTCACTTTAAAGGCCTAGCCAAGTGGTTTCTTTGAATAAGTGTGAGGGTCTGTGTGGAGAGAGGAAATTCCTCTGAGTTTTGTGTTGGGAATGGGCAGTGAGGAAGGATCCAACAGTCCGATAGCTTCTGAGGTGTCTTGTCCACTCCCAGCCCCCGTAGCAAAGCTCTCCTGCCTGTCCTGGCAGGGCGGGGCTCTCCGCTCTCAGAGGTGCTCCTACTATACCCAAGCCATTCAAGAGGTCAGCGGGACTTTCTCTCTGCTTAACAACTGCCTCTTGTGCCAGTTTCTACCCAGGCACTGTTTAAGAATGATCCCAAAAGCCCTGATATATTCTTCTGAGCTTTCTTCTACTCCTGCTTGTGTCATTGTCTGTTATGGCTGCAAAGCACTGCTTCGGATCTAGGCTCCAGGAGGCCTTTTCGAGGGGGACCTCACGTTGTGTTTGTAGTATGCGTTACCCACAGGCTTACTTTTTGGAGCTGCTGCCAACTCCCACTTTTCCTGGATCTGCACTTACTTTGGTCTGAGGTTCCAGGCTCAAGGCGTTATTCTGTCTGTGGAAGTTGGCCGCTCAAGGCTCTGCTCAGTTGGCTTGGGGCTGCTTTCTGGGCTACTGTTTTCATGCACTTCTAATATGTCTTCAGAATTTCAGGCCTTCCTGTGGCCTCCTTTCAGTTGTTGAGAGGCTCCTTCCTCTTCTAGCTAGGTCAGAGAATCTGGACTCCCGGTAGGCTTTCTTTCATCTGCAGATGCTTTCAGTGCCCAGCCACTCACGACCAGGTCAGCCTGGGAGGCTTCCTGGGCTGCTCCTCACCTTTGCTTCTGATGAGTTTGGGGGGTTCTGACATTCCTGTAGCCTCCTTTCAATTGTTGAGGCACTCCCCCTCCCCATCCTAGCTACACTGAACAGGCGATTTTTTATTATATTCTCAGGTTTTTGAGTGGGTTCATGAGAAAACAGTGTGTAGCCCTGTTACTCAGCCACCACCTTGACAGGAAGTCTTCAAAGTATTTCTTGAAAATATTTTTCCTTTCACATTTCCCAACCTTTGTAAACAATTGAGTCTTTAAAAGAATTTCTCTGTGAATCTCATTTTTTTCCCTTGAAATCATCTCTCCTCACTGTGTATTGGGATTTGCTTGGCTAAAAAGGGAGGCCTGTGTGCCAGGTAGAAATGACGGGTGGGAAAAGTAGCTGATCCTTCCCACAAATTGGTGAGTCACTTTATTTAAGTAGAAAATTCACGCCTGAGACAAAAGCTCCCAGAGATGGGAAGGAGTTGCTGTTACTGCTATGTGCCCTCACTGGACAGCTATAACAGACTAATACAATAAAAGTCATATTTTAGGGTGACTGTGCAGGTGACAGGCTGAGATGAAGAAGAGAAAGGGAAACCAGTGAGAAGGTGATTCCTGTGGTCCAGGTGTGATGCCCTATACCTCGAATAAAGACAGTGAGGATTACAGAGATGAACACCCAAAATACACATTACATAAAAAGAATTAATAGATGCTGAGGACAGATAAAATTTGAGCCTAAGAAAAATGAAGGTTTTAAAGTTCACTGATGTTTCAAACTTGGGCAAAATATTAGGTAAAGTAGGAAAACGGAGCTAAGTTGGGAGGATTCTGAGTGTGGCTCTCAATATGAGAAGTAAGATACGGCAGTGACACAGTGGGCCTGCAGCTGGGGAACAGGAGGCAAGGCCTGACAAGTCAGATATGACTGTTACATGGAAGGAAGAATTCAAAACCGATCAACAACAGCTAGAGAATGGGACTAGCAACCGCTTGACAGGGAACGAAAGGGCAAGCTACCAGGTAGCAGGTAGGAGAATTAACCAGAAAGCTCTCGTTTCTCAAGAGAAGGGAGAGAGGCTAAAGGAGTCTGTGAACAGGGTCCCCTCTTTCCCATGGGGAAGGTCATTTCCTGTTGTTTTTCTCCCTGCCTAAAGCAAATCACACGGTCATGTCCACTAGAGTTTAAACCTGATATCATACTGAATCTGAGAATCCAGTACTTTTTCTGTTGCTCTGCTGGGCACAGGGATATAGGAAATTTCTTTCCTCCATTATTCAGTAAGATCAGCATTTGCAGGAGGGAAAGAAGCAAGTGTAGATGCCTGAAATTTTATGTGAATTAAAAATGTGGTTTTTTTTTTTTCTGTTGCGAGATTCTTCCTTTATTACAGTTAGCATTTACTGTGGAATTCTGCTAAGCATTTTATTGGGTTTGTAATGCAATGGTAGCTTTTTATTAAGAGCTTTGAAAAATTATAACTGACAAGACCAACTCACTGGACAAGTGATTATTAAGATCACTGACACCTTAGGTAGATACGGCTCTCTTCAATGTCTGGTTCCCTCTCCTCTGGAAGACGAGTGGGCTGCTCTCCCCACCCTCACCTGTTGATCCTAAGGATGTGGCATGCTGTACAATCTGCTCTGCCACGATGAGTGGCTGGAAGCGCTAGGTGCTAGTGATGCCATCCTTCCCTGGAGAAAGACCATGGGTGTGCAGGGTGTGCTGCTGCCCTATGATGGAAGCACCTTGAGATCAGCTGCCCCAGATTGCTTCTGGCAGCTGCGCCCGCAGTAGATCTGGGACTGAAAGAGAAAGTTTGTTAAGCTTTTCTCTCCCCCCCTATGCCCCATGTCATAATTCTTAGGTTATTCTCATAAAAAAACAATTGAGTTGAAAGAAAAAAAACCAAAATGAGGTAATTGTAGGTTGTCACAAATGCTTTCTTTGACATGTTTATAGTGAATCAAAATATGGATTCTTATACTAAGATTGTACATTTTTGTCATCACAATTATCTGGTGGAAACAGAATAGTAATAGCTAACATATATTAAGCTCCTTCTGTGTGCCAGGATCTGAACCCATCAAAGCTCTGTTCACTCTTCCATTTATTCCTATGATGATAATTCTAAAAGGACACTGCTATTAAAAGGCCACGTGATCCATGGGGAACCTAGGGATGAAAGAGGTTTAGTAACTTGTTCCTGGTGGGTACAAGATTCAAATCTACATCAGTCTGACTTTAGATTCTGCAGTTTAAACACCACAAAATAGCTATCCAGTGTGTCTATGAGACACAAGCAGTCATCAATACCCAGCCTTATTTTTAAATTACACTCATCTAATTTTCAAGTTTGAGATCCTTTCCATCACTAATTAGTGAATGTTTAAAGTAAAAGATAAGATACTTTTTTTGAGAACTGATAGCAGTTATAAAGGCTTGATCCCTGATTAGCCTTTGAGTGGGCACAGGCCACAGTTAGGCATGACCAGTCACATCGAGACCTTCAGTGTCAGTTAATTTCATGTAATAGTTTTTCACTGTATAAAATAGAGAAAAAAATATTTAAGGCTCAGAGAGGTCAAGTAACTTCCCTTGAGGACACAGAGGAGGTGGGGGAGCCGGGACTCAAAGTGAATTTTATCGGAAATCAAAGCCACGTCTTTTTTTTTTTTTAAATATTAGCATTCCTAAAATTGCATGAGATCTATACTAGGTTCCATTAAAAATTTGAATGTGACATGTAAATAAACCTTTTATGTTAAAAGTTAACATTTTTACAGTAATTTCCTACTTCTTAGAAATGATGCTGATTGTCCATTTATAGTAGTCACGTTATTTTAAAATAAATGCATCAAGGTAGGTAAAAGTAAATTGATAGAAATGAAAGAATTGCGAAGGAAGAATTTGAATGCTTATGCATCAACATCCAGTGCAGCCAGAGGCGTGTGGGGACAGGGTGCCTCTGCTGGTCTTTGACTGGCCCAGACTGATGGCCCACATGGTCACTCGGGAGCCAAACCCGCAGAGGCTCTACTGCCTGATGTCTCTCGAAGGGATGCTGGAGGATTAAGCAGGGACCAGATCCACGGAAGGCTGAGGAGACGGGACCATATCCTGAGGGCAAGGGGATTAGGGCCTTTAGTGGATTTTGTCCTCTTCGTGCAGGAACGGGCAGTCGGCAGGGGTAGACAATACCAGGAGTTGTCTAGGGACCTACCACTAAAGGTTTTGTTATTCAAATCTAATGAAAATCCAGCTTATGCTCCAAATAAATATGGAGATTTTCTTACCACAAAAGGATTCTATACTTAAATAAAATATTAATTAATTTCAGAGTGCTCTTTAAAAGAAAATATCCCTGGTATTCACTATTTAAATTGAATATTTATTTAATTCTGTTTATACCCAACTTCTTAGAAACTCTTCTGTGACTTAGAGCTTGGCTTGCTTTACACTCAAGACGACAGTGTAACTATTTAAATGTGAATGTTGTTCCCATTAACATCAGCAGCAAATATTTCTCCCTCTCCAGAATGCAAAAAAAGAAAAAAGCATAACTTAGTTTTGAAACATAGTATAAGGTAATTTTGAGAGGCAGGAACTTTTCTACAGTGATTATTTAAACTCGCAAATTCCTATTGTGCTTCCAGATCAGTACTTACTATGTTTAATTAGCAGCTCGCAGGAGTATCTTCTCCATAACTTATAGAGGGCTAGCATGATTTGTCTTTCTAGAACCTGACATAGAAGCTGGTTCCTAGTAAGTGCTCTATCAATGTTTGCTAAGTGATTAAATGAACACCTTGCATTTTTTTCAAAGCAAATTTCAATGCAAAAGTCTTTCCTAGTGAGTTTTTACCTTTGCTGTGACTTCCTTCCTTCCTTCCTTCCTTCCTTCCTTCCTTCCTTCCCTTCCTTCCTTCCTTCCTTCCTCGCTTTTCCTACCTCCTCTCTCTCTCTCTCTCTCTCTCTCTCTCTCTCTCTCTCTCTCTCTCTCTCTCTGCCCCTTTTTTCTGTCCTAGGGATCGAACTCAGGGCCTTCGTACTGAGCAATACCCCCAAGTTTCTTGCATGTTCTGAGACAAGTTTATGCTAAATTGAAAAGCGCTCCATTTCCTCTTCCCCTTGCATCTTTGCCAGATCTAACAGTTACTCCAAGATGAATAAGAATTATGCTTCAAACCAGCCTGGGATTCAAACAGGACTCTGTCTCAAAAAATATTATGCTTCAAGAGATCCCATGCACACTCATCCGCAAATTGCTGATCTCACGACTGAGTGAGAAAAATGAATGTATTCATGTAGTCAAGAAACAAATTTTAGGCAACTTGAAGTAGTTGCCTGGTTTTGAAACATTAAGGACGTTTTTACCAGCCATTGCAGCTCAGTTGTGTGCTAATCGCAATTATGCTCCTCCTGGAAGCTAAGCAAGAGAGAGGAGCTCTGGTTGCAGGGTACACGCCCGCCATTCATTATGTGCTCTTGAGATGCCTGGGACTTTAATTTTCTATGAAGAGCATATGCTCATTGTGCTTAAATGTCCATTTCATGAAAGCTGTGCATTTCAAGCAGGAAAGTTAACTAGTAGGATAATAATTTGCAAAAATAAATTAGCTTTTGGCTGTTTCCTCCCATTTTTCAAGCATTTTTTTTTCCTTTTAGGTTCAGTTCTGTTGTGTTTGCGTCCTAAAGGGTGCGTGTTGATGTGGATTCCAAATTCTGCACCGCTTGTACCGTTGGGAGTGCTGGTTCCCAAATGGTCCCTGTTCCCTTATTCAAGCTTATGCATCACTCCTCACCCTTGAAATTTATGTGACAAGCCAGAATTGTGGCCACGTTCGCATTTGCTTCTGAGAGGGCGGAACTTACAATGCAGTAGTAGCAAGCAGATGCACTCAAGGGCTCAGATTAGCACTTGAGCTCGGTAATAAAGGACCTGCCGGTAATTAAACCATCTCGGAATAATGAAATGGCTGTACGCAGTAGTGAGAGAGGCCCACCATAGCTAAGGGGAAGGAAGACCTTGGCTTTGACGGAAGCATTTATCTGCCAGATGTTTTCTTTTGTACTTCTGACAAATGACGTTATCCAGAGGCATCTGGTTCATGCGTCTAGGTTTAGACAAACTACAAAGCAGGGTCACAATATATTTATATTACCTCTGTGTTTTGGAGAGTCTAGGGGCCAACTTTTTGGAGGCCTTTGTTCATCAAAGAGGCACTGTAAGCAGAGCGACATTCTTGGGGCATGGGGGTAACGGTGAGGGCCCGCCATTGTCTAGCAGCCAGGCCAGCAGATCTTCCTCCCCAGCTCATGTTATTGTAGCTTCCTTTCAGAAAACAACACTTAAAACTATTTAGATGGAGGGGAATAGGGATGAAGAGTCCAATTAACCAATTTTTCTTGGCCTTTCCTCACACATAGACATGCTCTGTACAACACCCCAGTTTTGATGTATTATTTTAATTAATCCCAGTCTTTTGATTCCTGCAAAAAAGAAGGTTAGCAAATGTAACAATGCTCGGGAGTTTCTTTATCGTAAAAGACACATAATTTCAAGCATTTAATAAGGTAGATTTATTCTGGGTAGTTTAGCTTGCACATTCGCTCAAACAGCCCTCCCCAAAGACAACATTAAAAATGTGATTAGTTAGCTGCCATCAATAACACAAAATAGGAAAATGCTCTCTGAAGGGACAGCTTTGTGGAGGGCACTGCACAGTGTGTAGTAAAAATATATGGCCTAATAAGTTTACATTTGCAGGCTCATTTGTTAAAACTCTTGAATTTCTAATTTGTGTCGGAAAGATAAATGGATGGAGCCCCGGTAAAGTGTGAGATTAATACTGATGGATGGGGATTCGGTTTTTTGCTAGCCTCTTAGTTCCACACAACCCAGTAGGCAGTTTATAGGAAAACCAAATGTAAATAAAAAGAAGGACATTATTTACTCTGGTTGAGACCAATTACCAGCTATTTTGTCCGGTTCAGCCCCTCAGTTAAGGAAATTTCTTTGTAATCTAATTACAATACTTCAGTAATCGAAAGACCTTCAACTTATAATTTGATGTTTCTAAGAAAATCTTTTATGTAAAGAAGGGTTAGTTTCATCTGACCCATTGCATTTCACAAAGTATTTCCTCAAACTGTTCCTAAAATTGCATATTTGGACACAAAGTGGGAAGGCACACCTGAGGAGATGCGTAAGGAAATTGAACTATCCCACTGCTGAAGATTTACAAAAACAAAATGGGATTTTCGTAGGAAATGAGGAGAAAAAGGTAAATTTAATGCCTTTTTTTTCCTGTCTTGCTCCCTCTCCCCCCAGTTCCTGTAACATCACTATGAGGACACAATATTGATTGCTCTAAGCAGCCCCCTGGAACAAAATTTCCTAATGCTTCATGAATTTTTTGCCTTTATGTCTCTGACGGCCATCAGAACAGAAATGGCAGCCATGTTCAATGACAGAGCAGGAGGGAAATCAACACATAAAATACTTAGTTTGGCCAATGTCACTCCAAAATTATGCAATGAATTGTTACAACATTTATAAATGCTACTACTTTGATTGAAGCAGACATGTTTCTAATGATTAAAGTATGTATAAAATTTTGTGCAAATAAAATCCTAAAGTCTACATTTATGCATAGAAACAGGCAAGTTAGATTCCTCTTCTTCCTCCTCTTTTCTGTCTTACACGTCATACACCTGACAGCTATCTCCAGGAGGAAACCTCCATTCTTTTCTGATTCTCACTGACTTCTACGACCCCAATAGGTCTACACCAGAGGAAAGAGCTTTGACAAGAGCAATAGAAAAATCTAAGATTGGCTCTGTTTACAGAGTTCAAAAGCTATGTGATGGTCAGGTTGCTTATTTTTTCAAAAATCTCATTTTCCTCATGTCCCAAATGGGGAAAATATTCTGCATTATAAGGGCAATTTGTGGATAAAATGAGATAAAACACAATAGTAACTTAGAAAGCAGTTCTATTTCCTACCTAGTTTTCATTAACATGAAAATTAAACTAAAATATTGAAAATTGCAAAATAAAATAAAAAATCAATCCACGTGTGTTCATTGTGTGCCCTTGTTAGTAGGTGTTGATGTTACCCTCAGCCTCTCAGTGAACAAGAGGCCTCTGGTCATTGTTAACATGTGCTGGCTGACCCAGAAGGTCTGCTTGGGCAGAAGCTGGGCCTCTTGCCCTCCTGCTTCTCAACAATATAAGAAGTCCAGGTTGTCACTATGGAGTGCACTGGCCTTGGGCCAGTGACCTTCAGCCTGGCCTTGCTCTCTCCCGAGCCCCCAAAGCAATCTTTAGCCTGGAGCTCTCTGCAGAGATATCTGAATAAACTACATCTGTTGACCTGGCGCTGCACAGAGAGACCCTTCAAAGAACCAGCTCCAAAGGCAGTGTGGCTGTGGCTATGGTTATTTTAATGCAGATTTGGTTTGTGCGGTAGTGTTAGTCCAGTCCTAGGAAAGAAGCCTTGTCCATAGATGCATATTTTACAATAATGTGTTTAGAAATTAGCAGGAGGTACTCACAGGCAGTCAGCAGACATTTATTGAACACTTAACTGTGTTTCTAGGAAGATCTCTTTTTGTTCAAGTGTAAGAAAATTATTGGCATCTGAGTGTGTGTGATCCTTAATGTCATGTGTCCATGGCAGCAGTAGAGGTTAAAAGAATGGAACACTAAAGCTTCTAGAAGACAAATTAGGCAAATTTCTAAAAGATATAGGGGTAGGCAAAGACTTTCTTGACAAGACACCAAAAGCAAAAGAAATTATCCCCATTATTAACAAATGGGATATTGTCAAATTAAAAAGTTTCTTCACAGCAAAGCAAACTATTAACATTGTAAAAAAAAGATCCAACAGACCGGGAAAAAAATATTTACCAACAACATCTCAGATAAGAAGCTTATAACTAGAATATACAAGGAGTTGAAGAAAAGTAAGCCTGCCAAAATAAAGGATCCTATTGAAAAGTGGGCAAGTGAAATGAAGAGACAGTTCACTCATGAAGAAATGCAAAAGGCCAATAGATACATGAAAAGATGTTCAACATCTCTAGTCATAAGAGAGATGCAAATCAAAGCAACACTAAGATAACATCTCACCCCGATGAGAATAGCCTGTATCAACAAGTCAAATAGCAATCAGTGCTGGCCTGGCTGTGGGGAGAAAGGAAGGCTCCTGCACTGCTGGTGGGAATGTAAATTTGTACAACCCCTTTGGAAAGCAGCATGGAGAGCTCTCAAAAGACTAGAAATAAATACCCCCTTTGATCCAGTGACACCCCTCCTGGGAATATATCCAAAAGAGCTCAAAACAACACACAACAGAAATATATGTATATGTTCATAGCAGCACAACTGACAATAGCAAAAATATGGAAGTCACCAAAACACCCATCAGCAGACGAGTGGATACACAAATTGTGGTATTTATACACAATGGAATACTATGCATCAATAAAGTCCAACAATGTGGAGGCTCTTACAGGCAAATGGAAGAAACATGAGAACATCATGCTTAGTGAAGTGAGTCAGAAGCAGAAGGTGAAACATCGAATAGTCTCTCTGATATGAGAGTCCCAGATCACAACTCTTATGGAACTTAAAGTGAACAACAAAGGGAACCATGGGAGTTGGGTAGGGGAGGAGGGAGGGCAGGGAGGGACAAAAGGAAAGTGGAAAAGCCCTTCTCATCTTGACACAAGGTACACATGTGCATAAAAGGCTCAACTCCATTGTAAACCTTAAATTTTGCATGTATACATATCAATAAAATGGGAAAAAAGAATGGAAAAATTATTGCACTGTAGGACTATAAACCATATCAACCAAAGATCCAAATATATTGTTATTTTTAATTTGGAGTTATCTGTCCTAAAAAAAATGAAGCAATGTGCAGAATAAAGCTGAGAGCCTTCTGAATGTTTTCTTTGTGGGATATTACTTGTAGGAAACTGGGAACCGCATATTACCTTTGGAAATTTTAGAAATAGATTTAGGAGGCACTTAAGGGCCCTTTCCCAGGGCTGTGAGGACCTAGAGGGGGTGTATGTATGCCACATAGAGTACTGGCATTCTCTCCTTGTATGGGCTGTGAGAGGGATTTATGTAGGTTGGTGAATTTTACAAACTCTGAAGAAGAGATAAGAGGCTTTGGGGGGGTTTAGGTGAGTATGTGGTAAAACATGACGAACTGGCTTAATTTCAAAATCTCTAATACTATGTTCTTTTACTTAAAAATTCTGAGACTAGAAGTACAGCTTAGTGGCAGACTGCATGCTTCATGTGTGTAAGACCCTGGCCTCAATTCCCAAGATTCTTCCACTCCCTAAAAATTCTGGAAGCTTGTTCTATTATGTGTAGGAGGAGAACCCCAAGCTCCTCAGCTCAAGATATGAGACCTTTTGCAATTTGCTTATAACATCAGTCTTCACACGCTTACATTTCCTACTAATGCATTTCAGCCTCAGAAACATGAGACCTGTTTGTAGGTTGTTAAAAACACAGCCCTTCCAGGCCATCGGTGCTGATCAGACCCTGTTCCCTCGCCTACTCCACACCCTCAGTCTTCAGGGCTTTGCTCAAACGTTTCCTCGCATGGAGCTGAGGCGAGCGCTCGTCTTCCTTCCATTTCTTCCTGGTGCTTCCTTCCTTGACTTCAAGTCTCCATGCACCGTCGGCAACCTTGTTTGGCTGCTATTTCCATGCGTAAACTACGAGGCCTCCATACCGGGCAGCGTACTGTTGTCCCCATGCATAGGGTAGGGACGCAGAAACCAGGAGTGTGGAGGAGGCGGGCCATTGTTTGCACTGTCAAGTGACTGGGTACAGGCTCAGGAGGGTGGTTGCCAGAGTCACTCCCTGAGGTATTGGTTAAACATACACAGTGGGTATGGCTGTGGCAGGCTGGGAAAGGCTGGGGTTGGCTAAACCAGAAAGTAAAGACAGATTTAAACACCTGGGATGAGTGATTGGCACCAGCTTTGGAATACCATTTTCTCATCATTATTCTAAAACATTTCTATATTTTCAAGGGGGTTTTAGAATCATTAATGAGCCTATTTCTGGCTTTTTGCTGTTTAATGTGATGAAAAGGAACTCAGTGCCTCACGTGACAGTTCCCAGCCTGCATTAGGTCAGAAGCAAGTGCATAACATTAACGCGAATAAAGCACATGAGCCAAGAGGGTCCTGTATTTGGATGCCATAAACTCTCAAATCCTGAATTCCATTTGGTCAAACACCCAGAAACTCTGACTCCCATGTCCATAGTCAATAGTTGAAATCCCCCTAAATAAAGCAACTTGTCATCCCCTTGTTTAATCAGAATTTTAGGGAGGATTAAGCCTATAATGAATCCTTGTAAATTTGCCTTCAATCTTTTCCGTGGTGATGACAGCCTTGCATATGTAGATCCACATTTGCTTCTCAGTAGGAGAGCGAATTTGACATTTCAAAGACTACAAAATATGATCTGGAAAATAAACACTGCTGTAGTAATTTTGATGGTTGATCATCTGTTTAATGTAACGTCAGTTATCTTTGAGACTGTAAATTAGGCTGACTTGATTTGTTATCAATTTTCAGTGCTGTTTAGCATCCTGAACAAAAAAGCAAAACAAAACAAAAACCCCCATCAGATCCAGGGAGGATGAAGGATAAGGATGAATTTTATCTTTATGAGAAGAACTGTCAGGTGTTTTCCGGCATCTAAATGTAGGTTGCTTTGATGAATTCTAAGACACAAAAGGCCTTTTATGTTTTTAGATGTAAAGAAATGATGTTAGGAAATGATATTCCAGCAAAGGACCTATTACTTCACACTTTATCTTATTTCACTGTGTAGGTGAGCTTCTCACCATAGAGAGAACCCAGTGTTCACTTTTAGGTTGCACTGATTCATAAAAAATAAATTTCTATGCAATTCTGTAGGTCTGTGTTTGATGAGTGTTGTGCTGGTATTACATTATTGCCTTTCTTAAAAGGTTCAGAGCTTTTTTTTTTAGTTGATTGCTTTAATGTCATACAGATATAATTCTAGGATAAGGATATCATTTGTGAGATCTTAATAAGGTGGACAACTTGCTTAAAATTTAGGCAATTTTATGTGCTGAATTCCTTTTGAAAGTAAAGGCATGAATTTCAAAATCTCATACGCTGCACAAATCTACAAAGTGTCGGGAATCCTCAATCCAACTCGGCAAATACCGAGTGTTTGCCATGGAAATAACCACTTTGATAATTGCTTTCCTGCCCTGTGTTGTTCTTTATCAGGGTGTGTTTGTGGGGGATTAAAGTCTGAGGACCGGATGGAGAAGAGCAATGTTTGGAAAAGAAAATTAATTTCCAAAGGTTATTTTCTACTTTTATCAAAAGGCTACACACGTAATTTAGAATGTCGGGGCTTTTCATGAAGGTGTACACTGAAAAACTTAGGCGTCTCCACTGTTCTTCTCTACCTCTTGGTGATGCTCCCCCCAGACAACTTAGTCACCTTTTCATTTCTGGGGTATACTACATGGTATCTACAACTTAAGCGTGGGGCGGGGGGAGTTTGTTTTAGTGCGCAGTTTCAGAAGGTCTCAGTCTATTCATGGGTGGCTGGCAGTGGCAAGAGCACACGGTGTCTGCCTGGCCGGAGGAAGGCTGATCACGGCATGGCAGACAGGAAGCCAACCCAGCAAGGCAGGGCGGAGCTAGCTGGAACCCTTCCAGGACATGTCCCAATACTCTGCCTCTGCTGGATCTACCCCAGTGACCTTCCCTTTCCTGCTAGTCCCCACCTCTTACCAGCATTGTGGCTCCACAGGCATTCTACAGCATCCAAACACTTGAGGCTTTGAGGAACATTCCAGATCTGCACCGTAACAACTACCCTTAAGTCTTTTAATCATTTCTGATGGTATTTATCTTTATATTCCTAGATAATATTATTGACTTAAATTTATGAAGTCACCTTTAAATTTATCAATTTTAAAAACACTTACTGACTTGCTATCATCCTAGATGAAGATGCAGTTCTTTCCAGACTTCTCTTTCCTTGCACCAATATGGTTATTGTACCGTCTTTTAATGTCATGTTTATGTGACCGTAAAAGATTTTTATTTAAAGGTCAAGGATATGGTATATTAAAATAAGAAGAGCCCAGACTAGTACTGAAGGTTTGCAAGACACCAAGACAAAGGCCCTCTAGAATCCTTATTCACGAGCAGACGTGCTCCATCTCCACAGGAAGCACCAGGGGCTGTGCGGTGAATCTTGGCCCCAGGAGGGCACAAAGCAACAGTCCCTTTAGGGACTTTTCTGTGTCATAATTTTTTTAAGTTAAAAAATCTTCAATGTTTACATTATTTTGACAATGAAAATGTGTTTTTAACTGGAAAATGAAATATTGCACCCCAGTGCAATTTATTCTACAGTAAGTTATTTTCTTGGTATTAATAATTGCCAATTTTTTCCTTTTCTCCATTTTTATGAATTCTTTCTAATCCTGGGAAATGCACCGAACTCTGATTTTTAAAGTGATCAAATGTGTCTGATCCTTTGTCAAGACTGTTCTTGCCCCATCCTCACACCCCTTCTGCAGCGCCTCATCCACGTACTCCACCTGAGGCCCTCTCCGGGATGATTAAGGGACTCTTTCCCAGGTCCCCCTCTATTGTCACCCTGAAATTCCTTTTGTATTTTTACTATGTCCTCTTTTTATTATCTTTTGCTCAATTTAATAGAATAAAGAGGGTCCCTTGATGATAGTTTGAAAATAATCCATATTCAGCGAAGTCCATACTTTAGAATGTAAAGTTTGATCTGCTTCTGGGCTAGGGTCAGTCACACAATCACAAGAGTAAACAGCTTATGCTGTGCAATGTGCTATGTCGCTGGACTGTGACACTCAGGCAGGCACCTTAATGATATTGACTTTCATGATGTTGAAAACTTATGATGGGTTGTTGGAATATAGCCCTGTCGTAACTTAGGATCATATCTGTATGACAGTAATTTATGAGAAAATTTAGTTCTCATTTGACAGAGGCAGCTACCACCTTTCACTCTTCTGAGGATATTCTTTTTTTTCCTGTTCTTCCTCCTTCCCTTACTTTTTTTTTGTTTGTTTTTGTAATTTTCCTGTAACTGGTAGGATCTCTGTCAAGTTCCATTTCTTTTGAATTCTAGGCTTCATTTTAGAAATTTCTCTTAAATCATGGTGCTCATATGCTATATGTTTTATTTCAGAATTCAGTTAACTGAAAGCATAATTGAAATAAAGTTTTCATTGTGAATAGTTCCTTTCAAATAGAGAGCTTTTTAAAAGGATGATTTTAGGGCTAGATTTGTAGTTTTAAAAGTGGTCTTAATTATCAGTGTCTATGGGTATTTTATCTGAAGCACTTGATATTCTCAAAAAAAAAAAATCTTGAATTTCTTACCTGGGCACAAATGATTTGGAATAAAAACCTAGCTACCAAAAATTTGAAAACTAAGTGGTATCGTATTTGTTGAGGGACTGGGGTCTTTCTACTTTTAGTCAGTTTTACCCTTCCCCATTTCTAGTGCCTGTAACTTCTCTGATTCAGTTTCCTCCAATCTCAAATTCTCCAGTAAGTTTGACTGAGGGCTCTGGAGGGGTGCTCATTTAGCTTCATGTAACAGATGTGGGTGATTTTAGCATCTAGTCTATTACCCTTTTTTCAGCTCCACGTTTCACCTCCACTTTATATTTATGGGTTACGTCCAGGCACTGACCCATCCTGGGCCCTGTAACTGAGGAAAGTTTGCTTCTTGCTGGAAGATATGAAGGCTGCAGCACAGATCAGTCAGATGGACACCACTGAAAACGTTCCAAGTTTGGAGTCATTGTGTCATCGTGTTTCTCCTCTGTTGCTGTGTAGGTATGCTTTCCTTTTTCTATTGTTGTGTGTTTGTGATTTTCTTTTTGTTTTTTGTTATTATGTTAGTGTGATTTGGGGAGGGTATGAAGAAAAATACATGTCTAAGTTCACTCAGTTACAGAGACATTCAAATAGTTATTAGAATTTACACTTGGGGTCTGTAATGTAGTGTATGAGTATCTCTCCTACTATTGTAATAATCTTCAAAAGGAAATGTTAGCATCTTTATTTTGTAAATGCAGAATTAGAATTTCAGAAAACACTTCTGTAGTGGATCTGCCATCATATTGTGAGTGAATTGCTGAGGCTGGATTTGGTTCCTGTCCCAGTCACTTATTTGTTGCTAGGACAAAATATTCAACATTCAGAAAGAGGAAAGATCTATTTTGGCTCACAGTTTCGGAAGGCCTTGGTGCATTCATGAGCAGCCAGCAGTGGCGGAAGCACATAGTAGAAGTCTTCTATATAACAGCTCTTCACAGCCTGGCAGACATAAAGTCAAGTGAAGAAGGAAGGGTGGAGCTATGATCCTGCTCCTGGCCCAGAAACCCACCTCTCTTGAGTCAAGCCCAGTGTTCCACCCCTTTTGGCCAGACCTGCCTCTTCACAGAACATGGGTCCATAGGTATTCCACCACATGCAGATACAGGAGGCTTCTGAGGACACTCAGGGCCCAAACACAGCAATCCCTGTGTATCTGATTCCCAATCCCCATCATTTCCCGTGGTGCAGTGTTCCTCTTCCCTTGAGAGACATCATGTTCAGTCTCCTCTTAGCACATTAACAGAGCTTGACAGTTAAAATATTGGCAGACATATTAACTACTTCTCTAAGGCCATCTCTCTTCTTGTTTTGATTTCCAGATAGCTTTTCCTGTCACGTCATCATCTCTATGTGGCACTTTCTCTCTTTGGGTGCATAATCTAAATTTTGTTCCCAGTTTCTATCATTTCTGCTCCCTGATATTGCCTGGTTTCTAGCATTCTAGAAAATTATTTCAAACTCATCTGTTTTCTAACTTTAGCATTTTCTTTTTTTTCTAATTATGCTCAATCAAAGATTTTTTTATTTTTTTGGATCGCTGAGAGGATGGAAACTAATAGACTGGAATAGCCGTGTCCTACCTGGACCAAATCTACCACCCTGCACCCATAGCAAGTACTGTGTACCCCTGCCTGTTGCTTTGGAGGACTACCCTTTATAAGGTGGGCTATCACCGTGTCAGGGTACTGATGTTTACATGAAGACTCTTGTTCCTCACTACAAAGTTACTTTCTGTTACAATAGTTTTGTCCATATACATCATGGTATAATATTCTTCATTAAAAGCCATTTGACCTTTATCTTGATTCTTTCCAGGACCACCTTCCATCTCTTTTTTTTTCTTATGGCAGCATTGTTTAAGTGCCTTACATTTCCTTTCTTTATTTTTCGTTTCATCATGTATCTTGAGTCTTCATGAAGGAGGCTTTGCACTTGGCATTCTGTTGAAACCACTGTCATCAAGAGCACCAAGCACTGCCCTGGGCCAAGTCCTCCAGGTAATATCCAGTGGCCTTTTACTCGCCTATCAGCAGAGCGTTCGTCACCGGCTTTCCCCTTTCTTCTGTAAACCTTGTCTTTATTTATTGTAGCTTGTTAATTTTTTGTTTTTGCTTTTCATTGGCTCTTCATGGTAGATTCCTCTCCCACACGCTCCTCTTTTTCCTGACGCGGCTCTATTAGAATGCTCAAGGGTCTGCCTGTGGATTTCCTTTTCCTTTTGTGGGCATTGGTTTCCCGTTGGCACATCCATTACTGGTGCTTTCATATCACTGACATTTCTATCTTCAGCTTGAATTTTTCTCTGAGCTTCGTTCTTGCTGGTTCATCCACCTCCTCCACATCTTCACTCAGCTGTTTAACAGGCTTCAAAATGGAAGCTACACAGCGGAAAGTACGGTCTCTGCTAACTGGACCCATGAGCCTGCTATAGATTGGACATGTGTCCTAAGGGCCTGTGTGCTCAGGGCTTGGCTCTTAGCTTGCAGGGCTATAGTGCGGTAGCTGAATCTTTAAGAGGTAGGGCTGGCTTAGTGGAAAGTCTTTTGATCTGTGCAGACATACTTGAGAAGGGAACATTGGAGACACTGGCTTCTGCCTCTTTCTCTCATTCCCATCCTGGCCATGAGGCAAGCGGTTTTGTCATGTGCTGCCCAACCACAGGTCCAAAGGAGATGGGACAAAAGCTCCAAAACTCTGAGCCAGAAGAAAACTTTTCTCTTTATAAGCTGACTGTGTCAGGTATTTGTCAGCATAAAGGAAAGCTGACTACAGGTGAGCCTGTTTTTAATCTCCAAACTTTCTAATTAAAAATAATGTTTTATTGTCTTATATCCTTCATTGAAACCACTAACCATACTCATTGTAGAACACAATCAGAGGTGTCCATGGAACTGTAATTCACGGTCCCTTTAACTTGGGAAAATGTTTGCTTGCTACTCCCATGTGTCATTTTTCTTTCTGTTTTTGGAACTGTTTGTACAGTGGATTGTTGTGTACGTTTACAGCAAAACAAGTTTTCCACAGACTGAATTCTAGCAGTTTAACTTAAGAGCATATGGCAATTTACATATAAACTGCTGTATGTTTAGAATAATAAAAATGTCAAGACAAATAGGAATTGTTAAACGTGGTGATATTTTTATACCATGCAGATTTATTGCCCCATTTAAACATTAAAATTATAGAGGAATGTATTTGAAACTGCACAATGCAGTTGCCAGAGAGTCTAGGCAACCCCCCCCCCCTCCCCCGAAATTCCATGACCAAGTGCAGTTTTACCTGGTGAACAATTTGGCTGCTGCAATGCCCTCTTTCTTCTTGAAACCCCACGTGAAGCTTTTCTATAAAGGTGAAGATTGTTCTAGGCATATTGACTGACGTGTAAACAAGTTTCCTCTTCAGCCTTCCTCGCAGGAATGGAGTAAAATATTGGTCGGCTTCTTCATCGTATTTTGCTTCCCTCTGTGGAATTTACTACAGTTTGGTGCTTCTGAGGTCCCTGAAGAGGGCTTGTTTTCAGATCACTTTCCCAGATTCTACAACGAGAGTACAAGGTCCTCCGAGTGCAGACTTTGAGAGAAGACTTACACTGGCCGCTTCAAATGGAATGAGATAGAGGAAGCAGGAAGGAACCAGGGTAAGGAGACCTGTCTGTGCAAAGAATGCGTCAGACTGACAGTAGATCTTGTATGATTTACTCAAGGCTCGTGTTTTTATTCCTTCTAAATTTTGAAAGAGGTGAAAGATATGTGCGAACACCTATGAGTATATATGAAAACAAATGTGTGCATAAAATTTTGTATCTAAACCATCTGAAATAACTCAGGCCTGTCAGCTGGATTCCCTTGAAAAAAGAATTGGTGGAGAGAAATTCTTTAAAGTAGTTATAGCCTCTTTTGGGATCAGAGAATGAATTTTGACTTGTGTTTAGAGACTACATTAATATGAACAGTACAAAGATGTAGATAACGTATCTCAGCCATAAAAAAGAGATAGAACCAGAGAAATGGAAATTTTTGCATCAACTCAAAACTCGGACAGGAGTCAATTGGGAGTTGTTGAGCTGGGCTTTTCAAGCACAGAGGTGCTACTGCTCTTTCTGAGGTGAGGTAAATTGTGTGTCTTTCATGGACAGAAAGATCACGTCTAGCCCTGGCACTAACTATAAGTGATGCCCTCCAGGAGTGACTTAGTGTGTCAGTCTGGGCAAGTAAAGTACTCATGCACGTGCTATCAGTCACAGTCTGATTGCAAAGGATGCAGAGTTCGTACCTCATTTCTGGAAGACTTCACAAAAGGCCTTCAAATTATTAATTTTTTCCTAGTGGTCCTTCCTCTTCTTCACATCCTTTTTCCCAAAGTAAATTTAAAGAGGTATCTTCCTTTCTTTCTACTTCCTTCCTTCCTTCTTTCTTTTCCTTTTTCTTCATTCCTTTCTTCTCTTCTTCCTTTCTCCCCTTTCTTTCCTTTCTTTTCTTCTTTTTCCTTTGGAAAACAATTTAAAGAGGTAGTGAGAGGGGTAGGCCAACCTAAACATCTCGCTTTCCTAGCCTATCCAGCTAGAGGAGAAGGTCCTCTGAGTGCACAGGTTGTGGTAACTTTTCTGGATAGGATTCAGGTGCTTTCTAAAACCTTTGCTGATGTTTTCTAGGATGATCTGCAACAATCATCTCTTGATTCAAAAGGTCTTTTCTCAAACAGCATGTTGTATGTAGTTACATGAACCAACCCATCTTCACCTGTACCATAAGCAGACAGGGTAAATATTCATGTTGCTGTTATTATTATTCTTTGAAAGAGGATTAAAATGGAGACAAACTGATGTTAAGTCATTTGTTCTCTTTGCACAATAGAAAAGAGAGCTGAGGATGAATCGGCTCCCCAAAATAAAACGTTAATGGCAACAGTGGGCTCAAAAAATTTACAAAATAAATTAATTCATAAGTCATATAATTTCAAGGTAAGTTTACTGTTGTTAGCACAGCATTGTGAGCATAAAATATTTTGCTTTTCCCTAGTATTAGAATCCTACTAAAAATTATGAAATCATTTTAAACCTTCTCAACATATTACCCAAAGTAAATAACATTTCTTTGTAATAAAATGACCCTTTAATATTAGAGAAGTACTTCCCAAATAATGATTTACCTATGTCATATATTTATTTTTTACAAGAATCTAGTGAGATAAATATTATCGTTCCTACTTTATAAACCTATGGAGTCTTATGACTTGCCAACATCTGTTCAGTGCCACCATGGTTCAGATGGTATGAAGTCAGGCTCTTAATTTAAAAATTTTCTCATCTCCTCTTCCTCCTCTTCTTTCTCACTGCAGGTAGCCAGTCGCTTATTCCCATACTGGGGATACAATTGAGATGTTGTATAAAATAAATTTCACAACCATATTTCAAGGAAGATGGCTAGAAACCAAGAAGACATGTCCTCCTAGGTGCTTTCCTCTTTTCCCTATTACTCACGCGTGTGTTCCCCAAGTTATAGCAGCTGTAGAGCAGGAAATGCGAAGCGCACGTCATGGGACTGCAGCAAGGTGCTGTCAGGTTGTGCCTGTGCCAAGCTGTTGAAGCTGACGTGGGTATCGTTACCGTAGCACCAGTGGAATAAGGGACAGGTAAGATGCTCTGCACCAGTATACAAGGCTTGGATTGTGTGCATGCTGGCTCACAAGATGAGAAATAAAAAAAATAAATTAAATATACTAGTTAATGACAGGGCCAATCACATTAATTTTGTACTTTACCTCAAATCTAAAATGTAAAGGCATAGAACGGTTCAGGGAATGGGAATATTATACTGAGCAAAGATTAACCAAAAGTGGTATAAATACATTATTATCAGATGAAATTGGTTTTCTTTGATACAAAAGGTCTTATTATTTTCTAGGAGTCACGTAAATAATAACAAAACACTGTTATTATCACAAAGGTAGGGAAACTCCAAACACGCATCTCTAACAGACTATTTTAAATATATAAAGCAAAAATTGATGGAACCACAGGAAGATCAGATCAGCATAAATAGTGAAAAATTCATTACATCTGATTACCATGATTAACATATCCAAGAGAAAATTTTCACTAAAGGCCTAGATATTTGGGCAACACAATAAACAAGTTTGATCTAGTGGAACCCCCACCAAACTCTGAGAGCAGACACGTTTTCCTTAAACACACAAGAAATACATGCAAGAAAAAAATGATCATGAGCCAAAATGAAAAGCCAGGCTCAACAACGATCAGCTAATCAACATCAGTATTACTTAGGCTGAGCTGTAATCTACATGTCCCAGGTGTTCAGAATTTCTGGAGCTTCTGGTAAACCTCGGAGCAAAATCAACTGTGGGTTGCTCTTCTGGGAAAACTCTGGTAGGGCCTGCGTAAATCTGCACCTTTGAGCAAAGGGGATGGGAAGCGAGTGAATAAGCTTTGCTGCAAGTGGACATTTGAGTAGAAGACTTCCAGCAATGACGAGGCATAAACGCTTCTTCTGCAGAAAAAGAAAAGTAGTAATTGGAATTGGAGCAGGTAAGGAAGGGCTGGAAAAACAACAACGACGACGACAACAACCATTTAATCAGCAGCTTCAGGTACTCAGCTTCCAGTAGGAGGAATTATTGAAACTCTGAACTAGGGTGAGGAAATGTTTAGTTTATTACAGAGGAATGAAAAATTTTTAAGTGTTGAACTGTGTCAGAGGAGGTCAGATTATATGAGTTAATACGAAACTAACCAACTCCACAATGGCTGTTTCATGCTGTGTCCACAATTTAGGGTCATTTCTTCCAGGTGGTATATGCTGTATGTGCAGCCACATGCAATTTTAATTTTCTGGATACTGTCCTCATTTTAGTTCTTTTCACTCCTTTTTTTGTTGTTGTCCAATATGTATAGTTGATGCAGCATTTTAATTCTTATTCCTTTACATTTCAGCCTTTACCTATATAATATGAAAATGGATCGACACGTATATACATCACAAGCCCCTTTTGATCATTCTTCCTTTAAAGAGGGTTGATCGTTCTGAAGGCATGGAATATTAAGTGCTGGTTGGGCACTAAACTTTACTACTGACATTACCTATTAAGTATCTGTAAAAGAAATCATAAAATGGCAGCTTTTTAGAGCCCATTTGTGACTCATAAAATATGGGTTAAAACCTCCCACTTTATTACACTTTTACTTCTGTAATTATTACTGTAAGTGATAGAACAGTACAGGGCAATCAAGAAATCAGCTCTCTCCACTCCTGCAAAGAGCTGCAGGTTGTCCAGGAGCATTACAGATTTTGCATTTAGCCTGTTGAAATAGAAAGTCAACAGAACAGGTGGAAACGAACAGCAAATAAAAGATTAAACTTTGAAGAAGGCAAAGTAATAAAAACAGAGCTAAAAACAAAGATCTGCAGAAATCCTGAGCTCATCCAACCTGCTCATGCTGAACCTTGGTTGACCCCGAGGGGATTTGCTTAGCGTCTCTGTGCCTCAGTTTCTTCCCTGAGAACACAAAGGCCAAGCCTTGTGCAGAATGAAGTCTGGATCAGGGGAACTCATAAGCTGACATATGTAAATACACGATCACTGGTTCTGGTGGACAGCAAGTGGTTTATGTTAGTTAATGTTAACTGTTGTCATTAATATTAACTATTTTTATTATAACTAGTGATATTTTTCAATATCATTCATTAGGTTGTCTTGTGAGATGTCTGATGTGACGTTTATGAAAGTTTTCCTATTTTTCCCGCATTTGGATACATACGAGAACCAGAAATCACAATTGACTCTTTAGAGCAAAAATCACTTTGTACTTTTTCTGGCAGTGGATGGGAAGTCAGTAAATCTAACTCTTAGTTCTTCTGAATAGTGTGTGTGTGCCCACTCACTTCAAAGAATTGTCTCGCAGTTGTAAGAATAAACTGTGTTGCTGATTCTAAGAATTTATGGAGTAATATAGTACACAGACACAGAAACTAATACGGTTGTACAGTAGAGAGAAGGAAGGAGGAGTTGTGTGGGGAGGGCAAGTGTGCCTGGATTAAGATTCAGATTTAAATTAAACCAATATTTAACCAATAAGCTACTGGATTTCAGGCACTTTTCTCAGCATTCACTGCTGTTTCATATTGAACCAATCACCCACAGCTTTAAATTGGAACATTAGTTATTGTGATATGCAGTAATCACTTTAAAATCCCATTGCAGTAGTGTTATTTAAGATAGTTCTGTCTGTGTTTTAAGTCAGGAGTAAAGATAAAAGGGTCTTTAAAGAAAGTTTGCATTGCTGCTTAGTAGAGTCATTTTTCTTGGTCTCTTCCTTCTCAGTAACATGTTATTCATCCATTCATTTCATTAACTCATTCAACAAATGTTAATTAAGCTTCTGTTATGTGCCACGAAGGGTGCTAAGGTTTAGGTATCCAGAGTTGAGTGAGTAATATTTCCCAGACTTTGGAGATTCACTTTAGTGAAACAAGAACCATGTAATAACAGAAGTATTGCTTTGTCGGGCAATAGACTCTATGATTGAAAAAGCAGTGATACACTTACAGTGTCTCTTGAATTAGTTCTAATTTTTCTCTGGGGAAGATGGAAAGTTTACAAAATACGACCTTAGACCTATTCATGCTTGGGTGTTTCTCTAATCTCAACTTTTCTACTATACATATTTTAGGCTTCAATGCTAAATATCACACCCAAGGCAAAGATTATCTTTTTATTTGTCATCTAACCTATCCCACAAATTATTACATACTGCTGGCTTGAGATTAAAAATACCGAACATGAAATAGTAAAAAAATTAACGTTTCAGTTTATCAAATTTTTCTCTTTTGTGTGGCATAGTTTTAAACAACTTTATTGAGGAATAATTGACATTACAAAGAACTGCATGTGTTTAAAAGACATGGTTTGATGAGTTTTCACAGGCATGTTTCCATGAAACTGTCACCACAATTCCCAGTACTAAGAGACACAGAGAGAGAGAGAGAGAGAGAGAGAGAGAGAGAGAGAGAGAGAGAGATGCATCTACATTCTTGAAAGCTGCCTTCTGTTTCCTTGTAAGCTCTCTTTCTCTTTTCTCAACCTTATGATGTAGAACAGTCCACTTATCTGGAGACATTTGAATCGTTTTCAGCTTTGGCTATTGCGAATATACTACAAACCTTCCCATACAAGTCTTCCTGTAATAATACCTACCTATAGTAAACATATCTTAGTCAGGTGTCCCAAGCCCAGGGCTGTGACCAGGATCCTCAGGACAGAAGAGCTGCGAGTACAGCCCCACCTCCCGTGAGTACGCTCCTATAAGGTTGTAGTGCTGCCGCTGATGTGACAGGAGGCGGAGCTTCGCTCCCTGCTCCCCTCCTGCTGCTGCAACCTAGGGCCTAACAGTAACCCACTCCCCTCCCATCCTTGGGAGAATGGTCTCCAGCTACACCTGTTGTGAAAAAGGAGTCCACTGCCTTTGGTGACTGTCTAGGAATGCGATTGCCGAGTTACATGATATGGATGTGTTTAACTTCAAAACTGTCAAAATATTTTCTAAATGAATTTTACAAGTTGAATTCCTAAGTTTCAGTATTTTCACACCTTTACCAACATATGGTATGGAGAATCTTTTTATTTTTAATCATTTTCCTTGAGGTCTCATCATGGTTTTAGTTTGTGTTTTTCTAATGACTGGTAACATTGCAAATTTTGATATGATTGTCATTTGTACAGCTTTTTGGTAAAATATCTGTGCAAATAATTTAACTAGTTTACTTAAAGGATTGTTTGTTAAACAGTGAGTTTATAATGTATCTGACATTTAAGTCCTTCATCATATAGTATATACACTGCATGTATTTTCTTTCAGCTTGAAGGTTGCCGCATTTTTATAATAGTGTTTTTAGAAGAACAAAATTTTCATTTCGATGAAATTCAATTTATTTAATACCATCTTATCTGAAGTTTGTGTTTGTGACATATTTAAGGAATCTTTGCCAGACCTAGTGTCATTAAGATTTTTCTGTTTTCTTCTGGTAGTTTTAATAATTTTATTTAGGTCTGTGATACATTTGGAGTGAAATTTGCTACTGTGAACCATTGCTTAACAGAATTTTAAAAAGAAAGGAATGGAAAAATATACTGTGCTTATAGACCAGAAGATTCAATATTGTTAGTGTCATTTTTCCACAGATTGACATAGAAACTCAATAAAATCTCATTAATATCTCAGTAGCCCTTTCTGTAGAAAGTAACAAGCTGATTTTAAATTTCAAATGGTACTGGAAAGTACCCAAAAGAGTAAGGCACTTTTAAAAAGAACAAATTTGGATGACTTATGACATCTAATATTAAGACATATAAAGCTATAGTTACCAAGTAAATGCAGAATATATATATATATATATATATATATATATATATATATATATATATATATAGAGAGAGAGAGAGAGAGAGAGAGAGAGAGAGAGAGAGAGAGAGATTAATAAAATAGGATGTAACATACATTCAGAAATAAAGGCACACATTTGGTCAGTTACTTTTTGCTAAATGCACCAAGTTTATTTAATGGGTAAAAGGTAATCTTTTCAACAAATTGAGCTGGAACAGTTAGATATTTATATACAATCAAATAAACCTTCTTTCTGTGTACATTTAATGAGTCATTATCAAGAACTTTAGACAATATAGGCACAGTGGTGCATGCTTGTAATATCAGCACTTAGAGGCACTGAGGCTGGAGGTTCCTAAGTTCTAGTCTTGCCGGTGCAACTTACCAAGCTCCTGTACATTTTAGTTACTTATCTTGTTGCCTTGACAAAATGCTTACCACCCACAATTCAAGGGAGGACAGGTTTATTTGACTCGCAGTTTCAAAAGTCTCTCTCATGCACATTTCGTTCATGAGGCAGCTGGCAAGGGTGAAAGTCTATGGCAGAGGCTGGAGAGCTACTCACCCACTGCAAATAGAAGCTAAGCGGTCAGAAGCAAAGCCCACCTCTGGAGACTCAAGCAGGGCCAGGATCCTCCCAACAAGAAGCTGCAACAGTGTTCTTCTTCCTTGCTTTATGTAGCTCAGCCTATCAGCCCAGGCCCTCACGCCCAGGGTAGGTGCCCCTCTTCAATTTCCTGGCCCACAAGTCAATATCAAACACCTGAAATCTTTGCCCTGAGAGCTCCTCCCCCCCAATATCTACAAATTGACACATTCTTTCCAGGTCAAACACCAGCATTTCCCCTCCAGTCAGGCTCTATTTGTTAATTACACACAGTTTCAAATACATGAAAGGACTTTTGGGGGACACCCAAGGTCCAAACCATAGCACTGTCTCTAACTAAATATTTGAATAAATAGAGCTGAAGATGTAGCTCAGTGGCAGAGCATCTTTAAATCTGACCTCCAGAACTACAAGTAAAGCCATACAGAACAAAAAAAGTAACAAGTAAACAACAAAAATTTTTGAATAAATAGTATGAGAATAGGGTTTTTAAATGAAAAATAAGAGATTGGAAATAATACTTTAACTGAAAATAATATAAATATTGAATTATCATTAACCATCTGAGGAAAATTCATACAAAGAGTTATACAAATGGTAATCAACATTAACATACAATTCATCAGAATTTTGTTTATCTTTCAGAACAAATATGAAAACAAAAGTCAAATATATTTTTAGCCTATAGAAAATGAAAACAATGTTCACACAGTCAATCATTTTGGCTACCTAAGCAAATCAAGTTACACATTTAAATTCATTAATAAAGAGCAAGATTAGATTGTTTTAAAACAGCTTAGCAAATCAGTAAAACAACCTCTTTTGTGTCACTATGTTTACCTCTATTGTTTCTAGATGTAGTCTATGTTAGTAAATATTGCAAAATCAAGATATGAAAATGAAAGAACTATTAGTTACGAAAGAATTTGTTCGTAACTGTTTCAATACTACTTGTGTTTAACTCTTCATTGTCCAACTCTTATCTTAGTTTCATAACAAAAATAATAAAAACCTATTTTTTGTTCTCTACCTTTGCCCACTTCTTCTAGCTGTGGATTTATTAGAGCCTTGCTGCTTTTCACACCAGTAGGTGGCATTCTCATTCTTGTTTTTATTTTAATAGTCTTAGGTTCATGACAAATGTGATGCTGGACCAGTTGATGTAGTCCAAATTTCAGATGACCAATGTCTGATGCCCATGGAAAGGAAAGGGACACACTCAAGAGGAGATTAACACTACAAAACTTGCCAAATTAGGCTTTGTTCAAAAAATTATTTTATATTTTAAATTACTGGCTAGTTTTTGGCCTTAGAAGACTGGCAATTGGCTGTTAGAGATGTATTTCTCCAGTGTAGCCAGTTCCCTGTGACTCTGTACATTGGGTGCTAGCTCAGGCTGTCAGGTTCTCTCTCCTGCTTGTCTCTCTGTGCGGGGTGGTTTCTGGGCACAGGAGAAAGGTGACATTACAGGCAGCAGGATGGGGTCTTGGGTTCAGATGCTGTCTGCTTTGGCATTGCTCCTTGTTCTCCTAGCCTCTGTGGTCCCAGAGATTCTGCTGTTGTGGCCTAGTCTCTGAGCAGGGTAAGAACTTTCTCTCTGCAGGTGCCTACTAATCTCAGCCACAGCCTCCAACTTGCCCTAGTTTGACCACCTACCCAATAGGTTCTGCCTCAGGCTGACCTTATCCTCAATAGAGCAAGCCCTGGTTAACTTTCTGGCTTGTTATACTTGGTGGCCCTCTGGCTCCATTACCTGCAAGAACAGCTGTGGATGTCTCGGTTCCTGTCGTGCCCTCCTACATGGAGCAAAAGAAATCTCAAGCTACCATGTTTGCTTGCTGCTTCTGTGAATCCCAACATCACTTCTATTCTGTTGTGGTTGCCGTGTTCTGGGCAAGAGCATAGGCAAAGTAGCATCTTCCCAAAATTCCAGATGGGAAATGTTCACTATGGTCCCTGCTCGTCCATCGTTTTTGGACCAGCTTCCAAATCCCTAGGGAGACATGCCTCTCCTACTTCTCTTTCCTTTGAAATTTTCATTCCCTCTTTGTTCTCTCAGAGATGGCAATTGTGCCCATCCTGGCTGCTGAGAGCTTCTCTCACCTTTTTGTCCTTATACTGATTATCTTTGTCCTAGGGCAGTGTTCTCAATGGCTGTGTCTTTGTTCAAGACTCCCCTTTTATATAATATATATTTTAAAATACCTCTCTGGCTCTTAAGTGTTAAAACAATATGCTAACTTTAAGGGGGAAATGAAAGAAATTTGTTCTGCAAAGATGTTTAACCCAGCATAGAATCACCACGAATCCCACAGCCATGGATATAGACCGATAGCAAGATCCCATCGTTGGCTCAGGTGTCATGAGTGGTGTGATTTTCCAAAGCTAAACATTTTTGCTAAAAGTCTGAACATTAAGCGTGCCATTCCCTCATCGGCTCTGCAACTGCCATCCTGGAAGGTCAGTGCATGCTGTTAACTGTGTGGATACACTGTGTGTGCAGTTGTAAAAGCAAAACAAAAACCTAAGTAACCATAATCACATTGCTGTTAGTGCAGTGAGGTACCAAAGCTTTGTGGGACGTAGAGTAGTCCTTCCTTGTGCAGGACTATTTTGTACACTGTAACATGCAAGACTTCTGACCCCTTCTTAGTAAATTCCAGCAGTGCCCCCTACCACTGTGTCGATAAACCCTAAGCCCTATTTGTAAAACTTCTCTGCAAGGGGCAATAGTATTACCATTAGGACCATTGTTCTAGACAATCCCTTTCTGCAAAGGAAATTTATGGCTTTTCCTAGGTCTACAGGTAACTGATTTTACAAAATTAACTTCAATTCATGAACTTTCCAAACATCGCAACACACTGTGGAACTTTTGGTACAAATCATTGTATTACTGATACATCCGGGTCCTCCGGAGTTGCCGGGGTTTTGTTTGAAGGCCACAGTACCAAACTGAGCTTCCTTCTGTTCCTCTTCTGCCCATTCATCTATCGCATCTTACTGATTTGAGTGAACTCTTGATTCCTCTCAATTAGGAAACATAAGGCAAACTGAGAACCAGGAGGCTGTGGAACTCACGTCACAGAAGTGGTCCTGGGTGAATCAGGACTCAAGACTCAAACTTCTCTCTCCCTGTTACCTGCTATGTCATTTTTTTTGCCTTATAAATCAATCTTTTGCTTTTTTATTTGAAAACCGGTGTCTAATTTTTTGAATTATTGTTGACACAAGTCAATTCAGTAGGGCTTGATGGTGCTTGGACGAAGAGACATGACTGTCTCAACCTGTAGGAGATCCTACTGAAGCTGCAGCAACCTTGTAAGGGCCAGGCCATTAGCATCCATAACTACTCTGTTGATTCAAAGGGCGATGATTTTCCTTGATGTCATATAATATGTTTAGCATTTTTAGCTTTAGGTTTTGTTTACTGCTTTGTCTTATTTATGTACTTATTTTTAAATGGGAAACATTTTACTATTTAGGTTATTTCCAGATGCCAACTTCAAACAACCCGTCTTTCCTGGAATCACACAATAAAGCAAATCAAACACATAAAACAGAACTGAAAACAATTCTACCTGTGTCTCTTGGTGTAGCAAATTCTGTTCAAGGGGACAAAATTGTGTCTACTGTACACAATTAGAAAAAAAAACTTCTGTATCAAGAACAGATTTTATGATCCAAATTTCTCAAGGCAAGTCCTTCTGACACATCTAAATGTTATTCTTTCTAAATCAGGAGTCAAATATTGAGGATAATGGTTGAATTGTGAGTGATAAAATCGGTATGTGTGTTAGGGAAGGAATGCATATGTAGCAATTGACTTAACAAGGTGTGCAGCCCTGTGTGCATTTATGTCTGAGATCCAAATCAAGCCCTTAACAGGCAAGATTCTTTAATATAAATGAGAAATAGGCTTTATCCTGCCATAATGACCTGCAGCCTCTTAGACATGACTCTCCACAGACCTATCACTCCACAAAAAGGTTGGCCAGCTCACAGAAGCCATTATCTTTTATTTATGCAGATCAGACTGTGACAATCCTTGGAATTCTTTGTTTTATATCTTTTTTTTTTTAATCCTCCTGACATGGCCTCCCTTTTTTTCTTTTTCTGCATAGGCAACTCCCCAAACAAGCATTTTCATGACTTTCTAAGTCATTGAATGAAAATATTAGAGTATAATTTGGTTAGCTTATATTACTCCACAAAGAAAAGAAAACTGTTTTAATTTTGGAGGCTACTGGATAAAGGAAGAAGAGAAAATTCCTTATTTTCAAACCACACAGGGAGCTTTGTGCTGTGCCAACATACTAACCAGCACCAAATCCCAATAGTTTACACTTTCGTTATTGAACATGCCCTCTGGAGTTTTGAATGTGGCTCAGAAAAAAAGAATTAAACAAATTTCTTACATGTGACCTTAATTTCAATGAATTTGCTTTTAAAAGTCTTAGTTTTCTTTTACATTCCCCATTAATCAATATTAGCTACATATTCATGAGTGAAAATTTAGCATACTTTTCACAAAAAATACAGTGGTAACTTTTTCTTATGAATATCCTTCCAGTGATCTTTTCCTCTGGGGAGGGGTAGTTTTCAACAGTAGGACTTGAAAGAGAAAGACAAGAATACGACTTTCGAGTGTGCCAGTTTAGTCTCTATTGCACATTACTTCTTTTTCCTTCTAGATACTGTTCTTCGTAGCTTTTATCTGAGCCAGGGAGCAAGAAGGAAGCCCACCGAGAGATCAAGCAAGCATCGCGGTAGGAAGACTTTTCCCAGCTGACTCGGGGCAGTGCTGAATTCAGCCGACATCCTTAGGGTTCTTATACTTGCATTTAATCCATGAGCATTTTATTGAATGCTAATTATGCTTCAGTTACTCTGCCAGATACTATAGTAGATATAAGAAAAAAACAAATCCATTTTTTCTTTATTCACTCATGTGATAAACATCACTTACTACCACTGGCAAAAAAAAAAAAAAAAAAAAAAAGAACCCAGCCAGCAGTCCCAGTGGTCTTCCCGGTCTGGTGTGGAAGTCAACTTGAATAAACAGCGGTGGGTGCTACAGAGCAGGATAAATGCACCGGCTGTCAGGAAAGCAGAAGCACTAGGTGCTATGGGAGCACTAAGGACAGGGCACAGATTGAGTGTATGTGACAGGGATTAGCAAAGGTCGTCCGAAGCAACAGATTTTTATATTGGGACTGAATGCGTGAGACCAAGTTAGAGCTCAGGGTGGAAGGCCGGGAGATTTCCCCAGAAAGAGAGGACACAGCGCACATGGAGGCTGAGTTGCTGTGAGGCTGATGCGATGGAGGGATCCAAAGAAAGCTCCAAGGCAGGTAGGACTCAGGTCCTTTTTCTCATTTAGAAGACGAGTTTGAAGGGCTGCACCTAGGTGACTTCTTGAGACTGTCTTCTGCGATGGAAAATGAGCTGCATTAGGAGCGGCTCACCACCCACAATTCACATCTCCCCTAGAGTGGGGAAGCCCCTCCCTCTCAGCAGGGGGTGGAGAGGCTGGGAGAGAGTCCTGGAAGTAAAGCACTTGGTATAGAAGTAATATAAAGAGTCAGTAACTCATCAAATATTAATTGGTGTTAAGAGGAATGTGTCTTTCCACCAGGAAGACACCCTAACGCTCTTGAAAGAGGATGTGAACTGGATTGCAGGCTCCTATGCCTTAGTAACAGTTTACTAGGAGTGACTTTTTAGTTGTTGGCTTAATGCAGGGAATTAAGTATATGAGGTTTGGGGAGGAAACATTCCTGTGGAGAAAGGAGAAAAAAATGAAACTAAACTGTTGAGTAATAACAGGAAAAAGTTACGAGAATTGAATAGCCAGGGAATCCAGGGAGATCAGGGTTTGTGGTGAAAGCTCTCCCCGTGCTACTCAACCCTCTGGGCACTATTCAAAACCAACCAGGGCAGCTATCGAAACCCCCGTTTCCAACAAAAGATGCAAAGATTTATACTAAATTTGAAATGTTCTGCTGTCTCATCCTCTATGGTCATCTTGAAAACCACTTCTTACCACAAGAAAGGAGATTGCAGCAGGAAATGATTGAGATTTAGAGTAAGCTATGACAGAGTAGTACTGGAGGAGTGTTAGCTAGATATCGTGATGAGAAAAGGACAATGTTTTTTTGTTTTTAATTTATGATTCTAATGACATACTGACTTAAAGTGCATTATATTCATGATGAGCTTTTTGTTATTTTAGTTAGAACGTTTATGTTTCTATTCCTTTCTAACTTCAAAATCCATACATAGTTCTAGAGAAATATTTCTAAACTCCTTTGTAGTTTTAATTTTTGATGAATGAAGATAATTTTCTCATTTCTGAGACGCGCCAATTATGAAGAGGCTACATTTGGCTACAATCTGCAGATGACCAATAGTGAATTCCATACTACAAAATGTAAATTCTGGGAACTCAGAAAGAAACTGGTTTTGATAACAGTAGAAATGAAAGAAAGATAAAAATTAAAATAATAATAACAAAGTTCTTGCCAAACTTATTCTTGTCATCTTGTACTGACACAATCCTTGATGCAGCTTTGACAAATTAATGTTAATTTAAGATAGATGAAATTAATATTTATATGAATCACTGAAAACAACCATTGAATCAAAAATTTCTATGTTCCAAGGCAAGAGTCTTATCACAGGATACTTCTAGGAGAACACAGTCCTTATGCATTGCATTCTGGGTAAGGCAAGCTATCTTGTTCACATGCAAGAAACTATAATGTATCTTTCACATTTAAAGTGCCCTCTTAAGCTTTCTGCTTCACAACCTCTCTCCTTCCTTTTCTGTTACCTCTAAATTTTTCATACCATCTTGAACATCTCTCAAAGAATTGCAAATTCTAGCTGGGACATGATTAATTTAGCATGTGGCCTCCTCCGATGAGTGCTTTGCCGGCTACCTCTCCTCTTGGCTCTTAGCAGGAAAAGTGAATTAAGGCAAGGCGCTGGTTGTTCAGGTGCACTGCTTGAAAATGAATTTTTACTGGCAGTGCCACAAAGTCAAAAGTGTGGTGTTGCAAACATGAAATTACAATATATCATTGACGTTGTTTTAGTTGGGAAGCACAATCACCCTATTTCTCTCTTGCAGCTTGGCAAGACAGCATCTATTTTTCTCTATTTGGAGGTGAAAGGCACAATGCAGACATTTTTCCTCCTTAGACCCCCACCACTATTTTTGTTCCTGTATCTACCACCATGTTATTTAGTTCATTAGCTAGTATTTTCTCTGAGAAAATCACCCATTTTAGGTACTTTGGCATTGTTGGGACAGAATGCCTGATATCTACAACTTAACGGAGGAAAGGTTTACCTTAGCTCTCAGTTTCCGAAGGTCACAGCCCAGTGATGGTGAATACACATGACGTGGGTAGCATAGGAGAGCTCCTCATGGCGTGGCACAAGGAGCTAAGTCAGTCAGTGAGAAAGGGAGGGGTTGTCTTTCTAGACCCTGTCAGTCTTCCGAAACTGCAAACTTTCCACTTCCTTTTTTCTTTGCATTTTTTCCTGGTTTTCATCATAGAGTTGGTTAAAAGCCACAAGCAATACCCAAGTGAGAATGTGAACATTAGATTGCCTTGAGATTTCCTCCATCAGATTAAATAGTTCACTTCCCTTAATCTGTTTCAGGCAAAGCCTCTGGACAAAACAAAATACCAAACAACTTCTGTCACAGTATAACATGCATGGGTTTTTTAGGTCAGTTTCCAGTACAGTCTGAAACATCTTGCGTCTGACCTTTTCAATCCACACTTCTTTTGGCATTCTCATCTTCTGAGGTCAGACCACAATCTCCCATCAAGCTTAGTTTACAGAAATCTAAGACTTCTGTAGCTGACATCTTCAAACCTTTCCAAACTCTTCCCACAAAACAAGTTCCAAAACTTCTAAACCATGTCACAGTAACAACCCCACTTCTGGTATCAATTTCTGTCTCCGTTACTTTTTAGTTGTCCATAATCTTTATAATAAAGGTAAATGTAAATTTTCTCTTTGGAAAATATTTTGAATATGTCCTGTATAATTTAATTGGTTGTTTTAAAAACACTGTGTATGGGATGTACTAATCAGGTATCTATAACATTTAGCAAGTATTTAATAAAAATTAAGGTATAATTTATATTAAGAACAACGGTGATAATTATGATGACGATGAAATGATGGTACTCCAAAATGTCACTGAAACAGCTTGTTGATTAGACAAAGCTAAATTTGTTTTTGGTACAATAAGGGGGAGCAGAATCTCTATAGTCTACACGAGGTAAGTAAGGATAGTAAAGTCAGACAGTCTGGCGTAAGGTCCAATTTCAGAGCCGAGAGGTAGTGAAGATTGAAGAAGTGGGGATAGAGAAGTGGGAGTGTGAGAGGGTAATGTTAGTTGGGATTAGGTAAAGACCATGAAGTAATAACTTTAAGACAGCTGATGTCAGGATCAGGAGGAGTCTTGGAGGAACTGACTGGGTGGGGGAGAAGTCATTTGATTGCAGAGATAAACAGGTTGGTGTTCACTTAAGCATGGTTCTTAGGAAGTTACTAGAACACTGGAACCAATAATAAAGTTACTTGCAACATGTATCTTGAAGAAGAGTTTTCTAAAGTAAGAAGGTCAGCAAAATGGTAGAATGATTTTCCTGAAAACTGAAGGTAGTTAATTTCAGTGTCGCGTTACCATTCATGGCGACCTGTGGGATGTGGGTGATTTTGCTTCTTCCTCTCATTCTTCTCCTCTCTTCACTCTTTCTCCCTACTCCTTTTCCTGGCATTCTGGTGAATTTCTACACATCTTTCAAAAATTTAGCTTCTCTTCTGTGGGATTGGTCTGTATCTATTATCTAGCTACTTGGGAGGCTGAGGCGGGAAGATCCCAGCCCAGGGAATTTAGTGAGATCTTGTCTCAAAAACATATAAAAAGAACCCCTTAGTGGCCACTCCAGACATGCCTCTTCAGGACTGGCTTTGTGGTCTTCTTGCTTTCCCCTGTTCACATTATAGGATTCTCAAAGCAGGAGGATCATTTGTTTATTTAATTATTTTCTTGATACTAGGGACTGTTCTACATGCTGACGATACAATTGTTCGGGAGGGCCAAGACGGGAGGGGAAGGGATTGTAACGTGGGTGCGATATCTATGTGTACAGACTACCCAAGTTTACTGTAATCATTACGTACTATAAAAGGGAACAAAAGGAGCTTACCTTGTTTGAATTCTCATTCTAAAGGAGAATATGCATGACATATGTAATTGTCATTCGTTTATCTCTTTAAAGTTTATATCTGCCCAACAGAGAATAGTACCCGGCTGTGACCTAAAAAAATCTGTGATGAATGAGACTACACACCTGTGAAGCAGGTGTGAAATGACGGTTTTTATTTTGTGAGGAATTGGACATAAGTGCACACATAAATATGTGGACAATCACTCATTTGCTATTACTTTAATTTCTTCCCTCATTCCCTCCTCTCGGCTCACCTCCCTTCCCTCTCCTCTTTTACCCTCCTTTCCTTTTCTCCCCTCCCCGCCTTCCCTTTCCTTTTTTTCTGTGTGTGTGTGGGGTGCTCATGTGGTACTGGTAATTAAACCCAGAGAGTATTGAGCTGCCTATGGAGACTTCTTTGTTTCATTTTTGAGTCAGTCTTGCTCAAGTTGCCCAGGCTGGCCTCAAAACCGTGATACTTCTGAGAGTTAGGATTAAAGTTGTGCATATCACTGTTGGCTGTTGTTTCTTCTCTTTTCTTCCTCTTTCCTTCCTTCCTGCTTTCTTTCCTTCCTTCCTTCCTTCCTTCCTTCTTCCTTTCTTTTTTCCTTTCTTTCTTTCTTGCTTGCTTCTTTTCTAAAAGTGACTATTCAATTGGGTGTGGTAGTCTCTGGCTATAATCCCAGAACTCTGGGAGGCTGAGGCAGGAGGATTGCAACTTTGAGCCCAGTCTGGGCAATTTAGCAATTTAACAAGATCCTATTTCTCCAAAAGAACACTAGATATTTAACTTACTTTTTGTTATTAGGTTGTATTTTTAAACGTAAAAATACAAATATAAGATTTTATTGTATTCTTATTAAAATTTTCTTGATTTATGGAATATACATGTCTTCTAAGAATATTGAATTTTAGTGTACACAAATGTATTAATCTTTTCCTTTGTAGCCAGTGAGGTGTGTGTGTGTGTGTGTGTGTGTGTGTGTGTGTGTGTGTGTTTCTAATTTATAATTCATAGCTTGATGAAATGGAGATGTCATTCTGAATTTTATTTTAAAACTTTTAGCGTTTTGCTCCTTGAGCTCATTTGTTTTCTAGAAATTGGTTTTTGTGTTTGGAGTAATGTTGGCATCAGATTTCATTTTAGTTTCCGTATCTGTATATCCTGATCAGTATTATCCCAAGGGGGACTGTTCTACATGCCGAGGGGGGTCTTTCTCTATGGCGATGTCTTTTATTTCATCCTTCCAACTCCAGTTTCTTTGGTCTTCCTGAGGTTTTGCTTTATCCCCCGGCTCTGAGGTCCTTTGAGCTAGCCTGGGTTCTTCCTCATTTGCTCAGTAATTCAGAAATACTCTCATGGTAGTGGGCTAGGATGACCATGAACTCTATTCATTTGTTTCCTGTTTTCAAGAATTACCATCTTCGGTTGGCTGGTGTTGGATGCTTGAAAACACCGAGCATCAGTAAGAATGGCTGCAACTGAGAACTCAAAAAACAACAAGTGCTGTTGAGGCTGTAGGGTAAAAGGAACCCTCCTCCATTTCCAGTGAAACTGTAAACTGGTACAACCACTGTGGAGGGAAGTGTGGACATTCCTCAGAAAGTTGAAAATTAACATTTAATTTGACCCAGCTATACCTCTCTTGGGTATCTTCCCAAGAACTAAAGTCATCAGCAATAGTGGTACATGCATACCCATGTTTATAGCAGCACAATTTATAATAGCCAAATCTTGGAAGAAACCAATTTGCCCAGGTACAGACGACTAAATCAAAAAAGATGTGGTATACATACAAAATGGAGTATTATTCTGCCATTAAGAATGACAAATTTGAGTCATTTGCAGGAAAATAGATGCAACTTAAGACCATTATGCTCAGCAAAATGAATCAGTCTCAGAAAGTTAAGCATGTGGTTTCTCTTATATAAGAAAACCAAACCATAATAAAGAAAGAGATATGGAAGAAAGTAAGAAGATGAACTGTGAGGAGAGTGAAAAGAAGGGTGAGAGGATGGGAAGGAGAAAGGAAGGCGATATGTAAATAATAAAGAAATATAATATATATATATATATATATATGATAAAATGAAAGCATTTGTTTCATATAAATTATGTATTTTTTGTCTAGTAGGCTGGTATATTTCATCTATGTTACTCCATGTGGTCTGGAAACAGAAGTCTGAAGACAGAAATGAGAACTGAGCTTTATAAGATTTGAACCTAGAGAAGGCAGTTTGGAAGAGCCAACTTTGTGGGTTAGTAATCTGAGAGTTCTTTGCAGTTCCAAGTGTGATCTGTATACACCACGGTCATAATTATCCTGCAAGTCAGAATGTGGTTTGGGTTGCATCTTCTCTGAGCCCTGGCACTACATTTGAAAAGGTAAGATAAAATAGATCCCTTTTTGTTTGTTTGTTTTCATCACCATGGGAGAGAAATCTCTGATTTGAGTTACATTGGAATTGGAATGTTTTCAGAAATAGAAACAGATTTCTTGGAGATCAAGGTATAAGGTGGTGCCTTATACCTTGCTTTAAACCCATATGGTTTCCTTCCCAGAGTCCTGCAGCCTCATGTCTACAAGTCTAAGGGTGAAGAGAAATGTCAGAGGACCACTTAAGGGAAAAATGAGGGGTATACACAAGTGTGAATTCATGTGGCTATTGAGGAATGTATCATTGGAACCAGGTACTACAGGAACATACATTTTGAGTGGAGAAATGAGGGAATAGCATGAGAGAGACAAGATATAGGCATGTTGTGAGAACCTTAAATTCAGTATGTTTGTGAAGAAAAGATAAAGGTTCTGTGCCTATGATTAGGAAAGTGAAATACTGTTTTGGGAAGAATAGACTAGTGGTAATACTGAGGTTCAAGCACACGGAAAGAGATGGTGGTCCATCCACAGAATAAAAAATGGAGGTCCAATAGTCAAGACAAAATAGGTGATGGGAAGAAAAAGAGAGTAAAGCCCCACCAGGCCAAGGATAAACCACAAGCTGTTTTAAACAGATTGACATGCATTCCTGCTGGAACAAAAAGAAAGCTAACTGAAAGTGCAAAAAAGTAAGACCAATCCTGCGATAGGTCAAAAGTTTGCATGAAAAATACGTGACCACACATTTGATAGGCCAATACTTGTGTGCAGTAGAGGTAGACCGACTTGATTGGTGAGAAAGGAAAAGAGAACAAAATTTCACCAATAAAGGTGAAAGACAGAATAATTTCTCTCAGAAGTTCATAAAAATCCTTAGACATAGAACATTCATTGGCAATATAGTTAGGGACCTCTCTTGACTACTGGAAGTATGTCTTCCTCTGTCCTCACTCTTCAAATAAAACTACTTACTTTACGATTTGCCTCCTTCATCCCCAATTCCATAGCTTGACATCATCAGATGCCGACCTGGTACTCTGTTCACAATATATAGCTCTAGTAAGAAATAGGACTAACTGGGTAAGATTGAGACATTAGGAGGCCACGAGAATGGTTCAGACATAAGAAGGAGTAGTTAGAACCAAGACAGAAGAGAGAAGTGGGGAGAGAAAAGTGAGGAAAGAAAAGGAGGTTTTTGATAATGATTTGATCTGAATTCTGCGGTAGAAAGGCAGCACATGACACACACACACACACAAAATAAAGAAATACACCAAATCAAAAAATACATTAAGACATGAAACCTCTGAGCATTTACAAGAACAGAACAGGGAAGAGAGAGAAAGGGAGAAAGAGAGAGAGTAGATTAGGGAAGAAAGTGTTAAATGTTGACTAGGTAGATATAGAACAAGGACATGAGGTTGGAAGACATTAGCTTTAGTGAAAGATGTCAGGAAAAGATCATGAAAAAATTGGAGCTGAGTTTATCATATGGGTAGGAATTCAAAAGTTCTCCATCTGTTTAGGGATGGTGACTTGTAACAATTAATAATCTGATGACACTGTACCGGAAGATGCTCTCAAGGTTGTGCAAGGCAGGAAGAAGTAGTTCCGAGCTTCAGAGCATGGGGCTGCTGGGTCATGGAAGCTATTTAGAGCAAGGTGTCTAAAGGCCAGGAGACAGATGAATGGGATCGAAACAAGATTCATGCTCACGTGCTAATAGAAACAAAGGAAAGTCTGTTCAGGAAGAAAAATCAGGTGGGTGCCAGAGAAGACGATTGATCGGCTTAGGTGATGACAGAGAAAACATGGACAGACCTGAATTAAGTGAGAGAGGGAACAGAAAGCTGAGGTGCAGAAAAATACATTTTTTTCCTTTTAAATTCTCATCATATTTTAGTTTTGTGGATAAAACACAATAATACTTTTTCTTTTAAAAGAAAACATTGGCAGGCAGGAACGGTGTGTTTTGTAAAGTATGGTTTATAGCGAGTAGTTGCTGGGTAAGTTTTACTCTCTTTGGCCTAAGCACTCAAAGGAGAGCTCTGGCTGAGACACATATTCCAATTTTGTGTTTCGGTATTTTACAAGGGAATTGAAATGCACCACTTCAGAGTGAATTAGGAGTGAGTTTGTACGTTTTTCTCTTTAGTGGAACTCGAATAGTTTCCCAGGGAATACGTTTTCCATCTCTCCAATACCTTTCCCTTATTCCCCAAACAGATTAGCACGTGTCTCATATTTCCCACATTGTCATCAGAGCGAGAGAGCGCAAGGGAGAGATTGGGCGTAGGGCATGCTAATTTTACACTTGAGACAGGGATGTGTAGGATCTGAAGTTTCTAAACTCCTGGAAGGCTCCTGGGTACAAGGTATCTTTTGTGTTCTGGCAAAAACCAACACAGTACATAGAGTAGTCCCTGTAGGTGTCTGGGCCCATAGACTCTGCTCCTGAAAACTCTTCTTGTTCAGCATTTGAAAATATTTCCATATTTTTTCCTCAATGCCCAGTTTCACACTTCTAACATATGGTAATTAAAAAGAATGCCTTTGTTAATATTCAAGAGGACCGACGCTGGGAAATATAGATGCAGTTTCTCTACCTCTTAGCAGTTTTCTCCCATATTTTAATCTCTGGGGGCTCCTTCCTCTCTCCTCACCCTCTTCACTGCCCACAGACACCCCAGAATGCTTGCCCTCTCTAACTTCCCCAAGCAACAACTGAAAACAATTCTCTGATTGAAAGCTGATGCCATCTGAAAGAGCTAGATGATTAATCTTATTCAGAAAAGAGAGCTTTCTCAAGTAGGATAGACATTTAGAGTCTGCTGTGTAGGAGGATTCAAAGTTTATACACATCAGACTTGGATATGCCCAGAAAAAGTAAGCAATCAAATCTCAGTGGGAGAGGATGAATAACTAAAGGTCTATTTCAGTTTTAATTCTAGTTTTATACAATTTTAGACAGCCTTTTGGGAGTCTTTGCTATGTTTCTTCTTTATTTGAGTAGAGGATCTGTTTTCCTGGGAGTGATTTCTGACTGGCAGAGGAATCTTGGAATCTTCTGCAGGGTCCTCAGCCTACCTTTTGCCTGCTCTGTCCTGGCATTGTGTCCCCTTATCACTCTTGCTTGGCTAGGACTGGGAAACCCTCCACATCTGACTCAGTCTCCCCATGGATCTCAGGTGGCTTCTAGTCAGGCTCACAGGTCCCTGTGGCTTTGGAGCCTCTCCAGGAGGAAGAGGAAGCCTATCGGGGTATCTTCAAGACCAGAGAGTGACCGAACCAGCACAGTCATGAACTACCTTCAGCCTGTAAATCATGTGGTTTGGTTATTTGGCTGAGTGTTGGGTGGGTGCGGGTTGCCTTTAGAGAGGGACCTTGTGACATAGTAGAAAAGACGGCCAGGTCTTAATATGGATTGGGGTCTCCCTCGTCACACATCATCAAGCAGGGGAGCCATGTGACTTACTGTCCCATCACGCAACACTTTGAGACTGAGGGGGGCACTAACATAATTCCAATATTATGAACATATTTGCATTAACAAATATGTTGATATTATAATTTTGGTAGAGTTATGAAATGGATTTTATAATTTCGGAGGAGATGGTTTTGTTAAAGTTATTTACAATAAAATGTTCTTGGCCAAAAGTAAGAATGGTATGTGTCTTTGCACAGGTGACAATGGGGACAAATAGGCACTGTAATAACAAACTGAGCCTGGAAGAGTAATATCAGGTTCATATTTCTGACAGTCTCCAGTGCAGGAGCTAAGGTCATCAAGGGCAGCACTCTCAGGGGCCTTCAGGCCAGGGCTGGGTCGTTGGCAAAGGCTTTCTACCAGGTCACACACTTGGATTCCCTGTGGAGAAGTGGCACCCCTCTGATGAGGAACATTGCTGGGAAGCTAAGAACCCACTGATGCTGGTATTATTCCACAGCTGGCTGCAGAGTGCATGCTCTATTGAGCAAAGTCTGGAGATCCTATGGCTTTTGGCTTTTGCCATCTATGCAGGAATTATAGAGCCGAAAAACAATGGCAAGAGCAGCCAAAAGAAGGAGGCTTCCCTTGGGATTCTTTCTCTACTGCAGAATTGACAGCCAGAGGGAAACAAAACATGGCCAGAGCGCTTCAGGTACGAAAGCACTTCACGGTCAGTAAAATACCTGAGCCTGTAGTAATTGTCATCTAAGAAATATTGCCATGAATAAAACTTGAAAAAAGTCTCATGGATTCAGATTAAGGAAAATGAAGATAATATTAAAATTTATCAGAGGAAGGAAGTGCAACAAAGAACAGTCTAAACTATTTTCAAATGAGTTGGAGTGGCATTCTGAGCGCCAACATTAGATACCTTGAGCTCCGCTGGAGTTTCCAAATCATCAATAGGCAAAAGAAAGCTTTCTATTTGTATATTCTCTGAGTGAACCTGAAAATAAACATTTTCATCTCTTATCGAGGGGAATGCAGCAGCTGTGGATGAGGAAATTCTAAATTCAGCCTGGTGACCTTGCACAAGCCTTACACCAGACGGACTCCCAATTCCTGCTGGAGGAGGTGAAGTCTGCGTAGCACCCATCTTACAGCTTTCCTACCAGCCCTTCTAAGGACTCACAGCTTTTATTTTATTTTATTTATTTTTACCTAGAGATGACAGGAAAGGAAGGCCACAGGAGCTTAAAAGTAGCTGCAGGACAGATCTCAGGAGATCATTCTGGCGCCATTCTGAGGAGAAATAGGGCAATGACACAGAGGTGATCAATACTTCCGGGATGGCGGCCAGAAGAGTCAGAGTCTACGAAAAACAACATTTTGTGCAATGAAAGGGATGAGCCCATAACCTAAGAGGCTTTGTGAGGTCAAGACATACCTAGAGGAGTCTGATGCTCTTGAAGACATCAAAAAACAGAATAATTCTTTGCTCATACAGAATTTCTCTTGCTGAAGAGATTTTGTTTTTCCCCTCTAGAGATACCCCACATCACAAAATTCTTCAATTATTGTTTCAAAACAGAAGTCAGGTTTTTTAAAAAAATGTAGATGTAGTATTGCCACCTTGAACCTTCGAGGCAATTATTAAAATAGATACCTTGAATGGGTTACTTGAACAACACCAAAACAAGAAGCAAGCCATTGCTTTATAACAATATGTTAATACATGTAAATTGGAAAGAAATGGCAAATGGGTTACTAAAATGCAAGCATTGACGAACAAAGTCTAGGAATTTTTTTTTCCTGGCAAGGTCATTGAAGGACAAATAAGGGCAACCCCTTGTTTTATGCGTCCTTACCTGAGGAGTGTTGGTCTTTGCCTGCATTGTCCCTAAAAGCCAAAATCTCACATAAGAGAGCTCAGGTAGCTAGCTACCATGAAGTATAATTTGAATTTCTGTCCTTTGTTGATGTTTACTTTTTTAAAAAGACAAGCACAAAAGATACTTTCTTTTCCCAGCATGAGTTCTTTTTTAAACTTGATCAATCCACACGACAGAACTCAGCCAGCAGAGATTTGGAAATGAGGATGAGTTTATTTAAGCAGCTGTATTTTGTTGTAGAGTAGCTTGTGACTTGCCTCAAGGAAAATGTATTCCCCGGGCTGTTTGATTGCAGCAGTTGTTGTTTGGCTGTCTGCGGCTCGCTTCTCTTCATGCTCTCTGAGGCCAGTCTCAGCAAACAGTGGGGAGAGCTCTTCCCTGTGACCCACCAGCCTCAGGTCATGGAAAGTGCAGACTTCTGGTCATTGGCCCTGTCAGGAAAACTACTTAAATTGCTGTGTATCCCATAATTTCCAGATTTCTATCCCAGGAGTCAGGAGAGCAGCACAAAGCAGCATCCACCTCCCCCACTCCCCATCCTGCTGTCCTAGTGCGTTCTGAGGAGCCTATAGATCTTGGCACTTCTTTTTTCAGTATTACTCCAGTAATCCTAGGAGTTCTCAGGGAATGCACTGTGCTCTCTTGTCTAAGACGTATCCAGCATTTTTCTCCTCTCCTGCCAGACTTACTGTGATAATGTTCCTGTTTCCTGGGAAACTGTACATAGCTACTCTGAACCTCTTGCTTAGCAGCAAGTGGAGCCTCAGCAGCAATAACATCATTTAGCCCAGTGCCCAGGGGAGGCCTGGGCCAACAGAGGAGGAGGTCATTTGTGTATCTGCTTAAGTCTCCGGACACCTGTGGACCTCACACGGATGTAACTGTCACTTCTTTCCCTTTGTGCCTCCAGTTTCAGCTCCATGCTCAGAGACATAGGAGGTCTGAGGGTCGCTCAGGGTTATAACAAGTTTCTAGGCAGAAGCAAAGGTGTAAACATTCTTCCCTTCCAGCAAGATTGTTCCAGCTCCGGGGTGTGCAGAGCAGAGAGGGGAGACTCTACAGACAGCACAACAGACACCTGGGAGATACTCAATATCACTGATGAGTAAAATGTTGCCTTTTTCCTGATCCTGAAGTTTCACAACTGGGATCTTTCTTATTGGGTTTGAGGATATTTCTCATTGGAACTTTATTTTATAAAGTGTGAGCAAAATGGTTACATTTGCACTTACATTCGTTTTTTTTTCTCTCATTGTAACAAAATACTTAGAAAATCAAAGGAGAAGCACTCCTTTGGCTTACGGTTTGAGAGGTTTCAGTTTATAGTCAATGACATTGTTTTTAAGCCTGTGAAGAGGTAGAAACATCATAGCAGAAAGGAATGGTAGAGAAAAGCTGCTTACCTTATGGAATTCAGGAAGCTGAGAGAAATCAAACGAGCCAGAGAGAAAGAGGTCAAAACCACATATAGTTCCCAAAATCACATTGCCGTGATCCACTCCTTCTCATTTAAACCCAGCTCTGGTTTCCATTAATACTAATAAAATTATGATCTCATCAGTGGATTAATACACTTAACAAATTTAGAGCCCTCATCATAATTTCACCAAAAAAAATGGTATGGGCCTGCAACCAATCTTTAGCACATGAGTTTTGGGGAACATTTCAAATCCAAACTAATAATAACTCTTAAAATTTAAGGCAATAAGCATTTCCATCCTTACATTGTATTACTTTCTCTTTTTCTGAAATTCCTACTCATCATTTCCCTTAGGTTTGGCTACTCTAAAACCAAACCAAACCAAACCACCTCAAGCTTAGAGCTTAGAAACAACAGAAATTCATTCTGTCACAGTCGTGGGGGCCAGAAATTGGAAATCGGCAGGGCTACCTGGTCTCTGAGTCCTGTGGGAGGATTTCTTCCTTTGTTCTTTCAGTTTCTTATAGTCCCAGGTCGTTCTTGTCTAGAGGTAGCACTAAGCCAGTCTTTGCTTTTGCTGCTTGTGGCCTACTTTCTCTGTGTTCCAGTGTTTCTGTGCCAGTTTTAAAGGAAAACTAGCCATGTTGAGTTAAGATCTGACTCTCAACCAACTTAATTTAGGTATTCTCTCCTTTCAATTTAGCTAATTACATCTACATCAGCCTTTTTCCAAATAAGCTTGTATTCTAAGGTACTGGAGTTAAGACTTCACCATGTCCCTTTTGGGAACCATCCAGCTCATAGTGACTACAGAGACGGCGAGCAGAGGCAGAGGTTCTAGAAGGCAGTTAAATGTGTCAACGCAAAGCTCAGCCAGGGTGTCTAAATATCTTCCAGGAGTAGAAGGGAGGTGCCTAGATCCGTTACATTAGCATGAACAAGTAGAAGACTCCCACAGGGTCCACAGGAAAGAGCCCGTTCTGTGGACAGGTAAAGGGCATGGGACCATTCAAAGGGTAAGCTGACCTGAGAGGGGAGGACTCAACAGGAAGACCTGAAGGCACATGGGGGATGAGACGAGGGAGGGCTGATTCAGGAGATCTATGGTGGAAGGATGCTCTCTGGTTAGCCATTTTGTCTGGGTCGAGTCATTACAGGCCCTTCTTATTCTCTCTAGTCCCCCGCCCAAGACTCTGAGTGGCAGCCTACCCACTGTTAGCTGTGTGAATCCTCCGACCACTCGTTGCCGTTCCTGCTCTATACCTGGGGCTTTACTGAGCACAGCTTCTTCCCACTCAATTTAATAATTTATATCACTTCCGTAGATATCTCTGTGTTCTCTTCGATTGTAATTTTTTTGAGGATGGCCTCTTCTTTATTTTTACTTCATTTTCGGCAATTTATCATCATGATTTGCATGTAGTATGACCTCAGAAATGTTAAAGTAACAATGTGAACATGTTTCCCTTATTTCACTGATGTGGGCTTCACGTGGTGAGAGGTTCTTTGTCGTCGTATAAAATGAAGCTAAACTGTATTTCACATCACGTTTATACAACTATCAAGAACTTAAGAAGAATGACCTGTCTTAAGGACAGGCTACCTTGTTAATGTTTATAAATACTAGTTCAAGTGATTTGTGTGATTGTTAACAATTTTAATTAACTCTCCCACTTTCATGAAGGAGCCTCAGTATGGTTCTCTCAGCAAGGATGTGGGAAGAACACAATCAAGGTAAAAATTATAACATCCACTTCAGAAAGTATTGGATGATGTCTTATAAAGTATAATAGAAGACAGGCCCAAGCTGTGATGCAACACATTCAAGCACATTGATATTAGCCTGGTGTGTTTTTTTTTTCCAAGTTTCCCCGAGGGCTTAATCAGGTGGATGGGCGAGTAGGAATGCATGGGATGTAAATATTCCCAGGCTTCATCATGGAGCGTAGGCATGAGGAAGAGTAATAATAAGCTGCTTGTTCTTCATCAAAGGAACGCTTGAACATGTGTGCAAAGTTGAGAGCACTGTTCTAACAGGTGTAATTTAAAAAATACAGGAAGTTATTGAAAATTGATACAAAGTTTTAAGGTCTTTAAAAACTCTGTACATAAATATGAAAATATATGAGTTTATCAGCCGGTGCTTAGGTAGCTGAGGCTTATGCTTGGCATAGGGCCATCACCGGGAGGCTGACCTGGGGTACGGGTGTGGTGAACACTACACTGATACTGGATCCTTGGTTATTTTCTGTTCAGGATTCTTTAAATTGCAACAAAAGGTTAAAAATTCCCAGAAAGCCATTTCATAGAGTAGAAAATTCCCTCAGAGTTTTACTATATTTTCTCTTATATTTCTCTGTAATTTAAGTGCAATTTTAAAGGCAGCTTTATTTTTTCCATTTTTATTGGCGTATACTTGTAATACACAAGTTACGTTAAACTTGAGAATTTTGTGCACATACATATCACGTCAACTTTCACAATTCCTTCTCTTCTTCCTGTCTTACCTTCCTGGCCCTCCCGTCCCATATCACCCATTTGACTGTTGTTTATTTATACTCTGGGCCCCGCATATTAGAGACATCATGTCATATTTAATCTTCTGAATCTGATTCAGTTCACTAAGCATAATGGTCTCAAGTTGTATCCATTTTCCTACAAATGGCTCAAATCTATTTGTCTTTGTGGCAGAGTAGTACTCCATTGTGTGTGTATACCGACATCTTTAGCCATTAGAAAAATAGAAATCAAAACAACACTGAGATACCATTTTACCCCACTGCAAATGGCTTTTTTTTTTTTTTAAAGAATTCATAACAGCAGTAGATGCTGGCTAGGATGCCGGGGAAAGGGAACTCTTTTACGTTGCTGGTGGACTACAACTGGTACAACCTTTATGGAAAGTAATATGGAGATTTCTCAAAACACTGAAAATAGATATTCCCTTTGACCCAGTGATGCTTCTTCTAGGTATCTTTCTGAAACAGTTAAAAGCGCCATATAAAAGCAGCCTTCCATTAAAAAAAATCTTCAAAATGCTCATGTTTGTTTTCACGGACACATCTATTTGTTTTAGAACTCGTGTTTTGCAGGTTTCTGTAAGGCTGAGCAAAATCAAGTAACAGATAAAAGCTGAGATCACAGCCAAGTCTGTAAATATCTACAACTAACTCTTGATAATCGTACCACCCACCTGGAAGAGAAAGTAATGCAGGGATAGAGCAGAGAGTAGCTTAACCTGGAAGAGTGTTTTACACATCTTCAAAAATCACTTGTGTATTTTACAGAGGAAATGAAAAGAGTAGTGAATATGATAAATTAGTTAATTAGGGATGAGTTAAAACATCCTTCATATTTTCACCAAGAACTCTGAGCTTTTAGCAATTGAGGGGATCAAAAATGTACCTTCTCGAAAGTACAAGAAGACTTGTGTAACTTTACAGACATAAATGACTTTAAGCAAATCTTCACTTTATGACATATGACAGAGCAGAAATGTTCATAATCGCTTAGAGGAGCAGATAATGTTTTATGTGTCACTGGAGGAAAGTGTAAAACAAATATTTTACAGTTTTTTTCCAGCCCATTTGTTGTTTTGATTTGACTCAAATAACCTTTTCTTGTTATTGTAATCGACTTCCTAACACATCTTCTCAATTGTGTGGGCAGATACACAGAAACTTTATATGCGTGAATAATATAAGTTGATACAGCAATATATTTTCTTTGTTTTCACATTTACACATGCAGCACAAATCCTAATAAAACTAGACTGGAATATATTACAAATTCATTTGGTTAGGATTCAGTTATTGAGTCAGTGAATAAATATATATGATTTAAATTAAGTCCATTACTTACATGCCACTTCTTCTACTATATTTTGACTTTTGTACTCATCATGTTTTATTAACATTTTGAAGTTGTAAACAAGAGTGGAGTGAAAGTCATATCACAAAGTTGAGGCAAGGGGTTTGTTATATTCTGGAATAAGGAAGTTCTGAAAGTGACTGCAAAGAAACTTCTCAGATGCATTGATAGAGAGTTCGGTGGTATCAGTGGTTCTCCCATGTCCGCAGTGTGTGCTAGTGGCTTAGCGCACTGGGTTTCAGAGGGCTCGGTAGCCCCCGTATTCAATCCATATGTATTCCCTAAAATGCCCTTTAGGCTTATCTTATATCTATTAATTTACTTCCTAGAAGGTAGGGCCAAAGAATCTGCATTTTGCATTAACACTCCTATTGATTCTTTTACAAAATAAAGTTTGAGATTGTCTTAGTTCCCGTCCTTTAAGAGCAGAGCCTTGCAGTAGAGTAGCTGCAATCACAGACCAGGATTTGTGGAGAAAATGTTTTCAGGAAAACTTGTGAGGTTGAGAGGCAAACACAAGAGAGAAGAGGAAAAAGCTGACCACTAGCGAGACCTGAAGTTTGGCTTTGGCCTGATCTACAGAGGCTGTGGGGTGTCATCTTGCTTTGAGGTAAGGGTGACCATATTTAGCCCCTACTTTTAGTTAGTCATATGTTGTGGTATACGTGGGGGCAGAGGAGAATGATTCGCCTTTCCTGTTAAGACAGTTCTTATCAGCAGAGGACAGTCCACAGAGAAGGGGGCGGGTAGGTGTGTATCCATGGCACCCAGTACTCACAGCAGCTGGGAGATGAAATACTGGTCTCGTTAAGAACGTCTGGGTGGAGTACCAAATTAATATCCAAACCAGATGGGGTAGCACCATCAATAATCCTAGCTATGAAGGAGGCTGAGGCAGGAGGACTGAAATTTCAAGGTCAGAATGAATAATTTAGAAAGACCTTCCCTCAAAAAAAAAAAAAAATAGAGGAGCTTGATGTTTAGCTCAGTGTGAAGTCCCTGGTTTCACTTCTCAGTAACTCAAAACAAAGAACTAAACAAAAACAAAATGGCAACAAAACCCAAAACATTCATCACAGTCACTTCTTGCACTGCTCAGATCCCCTTAGTTATTTCTCTCATTAAACTTCCTCAAAACATACACATCCCAAGATCATAACTCCTGGGGAAATGTAATAGTTGTTATGGTTGAGAGCCAAAATGTTCCCCCAAAGTCTCATTCTGTTGAAGGCCTGATTGCCAGCTGATGGGCATTTTGGGAAGTGATTGGCTAGTGAGATCTCCAACTTTATACGGTGCACTAATCCATTCATGCCATTCACGAGGTCATTAGCTGAATGAGCTTATTATGAGGTGAGGCCTAATTGGATGAAGTAGGTCACTGGCGGTGTAGCTGTGAGGGAAATATCCCTGGTTTATCCTTCTGGCTTTCACCACCTCTCTCCTTTTCCCAGTTGCTATGCCACGAAGAGCCTTCTCTGCTGTGATTTCTCATCATGATGTGCTGCTCTGCCACAGACTTACGGCAGAGGGATCAACCAACTGAGGACTGAAATCTCTGACACTGTGAACTAAAATAAATCTCTTATCCTTAAGGTTGTTTATCATGGGTTTTGTTGTTTCAACAGCAGTAAAAAGCTGACTGAGGTAAAAGTCTGTGAGGTAAACCACAGCTTTCACTACCACAGTTGATTCCAGTGTCCTAATTGACAGTCGTTACATCCCTTCTGTATCACATACTTCCGGTTTCCTGCACACTAAACAAAAGAAGCGCTTCTCCCCTGGGTGGCTTTCTCTCTGGGCTGGTGCAACCCCGAGGCCTGAGTTTCTGTTTGCGATTCACTTTAGGTTGTTTCTGTACTTGCCCATTTGGAGTCATGGAAGGGCATGGATATACCAAGAGATGGGTATACCAGCAGAAATCCAAGACATACTTGATTTATGTCTTTGATGGTTTGGATCTGGAATGTCCTCCAAAAGCCTCGTGAGTTTGGATATTGTGAATTACCTACAGATTCCATGTGGTTCTGGGAGGTGGAGCCTGGCTGGAGGGACAAGGGCTGGGGGCTTGACCTAGACGGGTGTTTGCTGATTTGTCCTTTCCTTCCTCAGCTGACTTTACCCCAGCCATGCTGCGAACTGTCAGTGTTCTGCCATTTCTCCAGCTGCCATCTCTGCCATGTGTTTCCACCACTGCTGGCTTCTCATAAACGGACTGTGACCTTCTGGCCTTCTGAAACTGTCAGCTAAAATAAATATTCCCTCCTTTAAGTTATGGATGTTGGATATTGAGCCCAGCAGTGAATAAGTGACTAAGACAGTGTCTTCATCGTGAAGCAGTACTTCTAATTCCTCATGATGACCAGGGTTAATTTCCTTGCCATTAGAATGGTTGTGTTACAGATTTAATGGCCTGCTGGCACAAAGAATTCAACATGACTAAAAGAAAATTACTCTATTTAATTTTTTTGAGAGGAATTTTACTGCATCCTTTGGGTGGGAATGTTGCTCATTTTATAGTTAGCAGGATCTTTAAACTCACAGATCTTAAATATACGGGGCCAGTCTAGGTGATGATAGGGGAGATTTTTATCTCTTATCTTCTACTCCTTAGAATGTATTTGAATGTATTCTATCTACTGGAGACAATGCAGTATGTGAAAACTTTGGTTGAAAGAATTTACCAATTCTTATTGTGACTGTGGGAGAGATTATATCAACTTGAGGCAATCAGGAACCATGCCTGGATTAGGGCTTGGGAACCAGGCCTGTTTAGTTCACAGTTTCACATGGTTACAATTCATTTACAGGTGGGAAGCTGAAAGTGGTGGAACCACATGGAGGGGCCAGAGCTAGAGAAAGAGTTCCTCATGGCATAGCAGAAGGGGAAGCAAGGAGGGAAGGAAGGGAGGGGTTAGCATGCACTCCTCCAGGTCAAGGCTCCAGCATTCTCTCCTTCCAACCAGCCCCAACCACCCACAGTGAGCCTACTGGAGAACACTCCAGACTCAAAACACAAAACTCTTTGTTTCAAGAATTTAAAAAAAATCTGAGACAGTTAATTTACTATTAAGTAGTCAGTCCTTTATGAGATTGGGTATTTCCCTAGTAAAAGAAATCTAAGGAGACACCAAAATTACTTCCACTAGAAGATACCCATTGGACTTTGCCTTCAGGGGACAAATTAAGCCAGACTTAACATAAGACCAAGTTTGGACATAATTATAAACCATTTTTTTTTTGATTGAATGCAGGCTATTGGAAAATATGAAGAGGTAAGATAGTGGAATATGTGATTGTCTTAGTTGCTTTATCATTGCTGGCACAGAATACTCAATATACACAACTTTAAGGGGGAAAGATTTATTTTAGCTCAAAGTTTCTGAAGGTCACTCTTAATTCGCAGACAGGTAGCTGGAAATGGTGGAATGGAGTTGGAGCTGGAAAAAGAGATTCTAATGCATGGCATAACAGAGCCAAGTCTCAGAGAAAAAGGTGGAGCCAGTGCACACAGCTCCAGGTCAACCTCTAAGAATTTGCCTCTTCAAACTGAACCCCCACCTCTCAATTGTACACAATATCCATAGGTATATGAGGCTTTTGGGACATATTCTAGATCCAAATTCCAACATTCCACTCGTGGCATCCTAAAGACTCAGGTCTACCTTTTTATGAAAATAGTATTTAGCACTTTTTTTGAGAGTTGCTGAAGTCTTAAGAGTTCCAGCATTGCTAAAAAAAAAGTTCAAGTCCAAAGTCTCCTCTGAGACCAAAGCAAACTCTTAGATGAGAGCTCCCACATAAACAGAAGAGTTAGGCACGTTCAACATACAGGGTTAAATTCTATAGCTTCATGTAAGGCACCCAAGGTCAACTGTGGCAGCAAAAATATGTGAACTCCAAAAGGCTTGAATGGCTCCACTCCCATAATATCTCCACTGGCTTCAATCTCCATCTTTTGTCCTTTGGGCTGAATCCACTCACAGCCTGTAGCTTTCCTCAGCTGATAAAATATGTTCCTGGCTTCTCCAAGTTTTTGAAGTCTCTGTTCCACCTTAGGAATCCCCTTTACAATCTCACATACTGCTTGCCAGAGGCACACTGCCTGGCCTCAAAGACCTTCCTCTGAAATCTAGTTCGAAGTCTCCGTGAACTCAAAGATAGGCAATGTTAGCATCTGCAATTGGCTTTAGAACTTGCCAGGCCTTCTTAAAGACTGCTGTGGTGACCTCTGAGTTCTTAGATGACTGAACTCTGGACAACTCAACTTTGACAAACATTTTTTCTCTTTGGCCCTGGGCACGCTTCTCAGAGCAAAATCTTCTGTCTTTGCACTGTTGATTTGATAAAGGTTGATGTCCCTTGACATTTGAGATGCTTTGAAGGCATTTTCTCTGTTGTTCTAATTGTAAGCTCTTGGCTTCTTTCTAATGCTAATTTTTTTACTTCCTCATGCTTACCTATCCCACCATTATAGACCTTTTTAGTCTGGCAAAACTCTAAATTTTTTATATCTTTTTTTTTCTGTCATTTTTCCTACCTTTTGTCATAGAGTTGGCTAAAAGCCACAAACAGTAGCTATGCAATAGCCTGCCATGAGATTTTTTCCCCACCAGCTTAATTATTCCACCACCCTTACTCTCAGTTTTAGGCAAGGTCTCTGGACCAATAGAAAATGTTGACAAATTTTCTGTCAGAACATAGCACACATGATTCTTAGATGACTACAATTTCTATATTAACATGACATTTCTTGGGCCTGCCCTTTCAAATTCCCACTTCTTTCTCCCCAATTCACACTTCTATCAGCATTCTGGTTTTCTGTGCTCCAACCTACATCTCCTATCAAGAGCACTTCAAGGCTTCTGCAGCAGGTATCCTCAAACCTTTCCAAACTCCTCCCACACACCGGTTCCACAGGCTTCCAAACCACATAGCCAGGTAAAGTCACAGCAATAATGCCATTGCCGGTACCGATTTCTGTTGCTAGGGCAGAATACTTAATATGCATCACTGTAGAGAGGAAAGATTTACTTTAACTTGCATTTTCGGAAGATCACAGTCCATTATTCACAGACAGGTGGCTGGAATGGTGGAATGGAGCCAGAGTCACAGTGAACTCCTCACAACATGGCAGAACAGAACCAGGTCTCAGAGAAAAGGAGAAGCCGGCACATGTCTTTCCAGGTCAAGCCCTAATTGTGGCTATTTTTAATTCAGGTTGTTTGAGCAAACCCAACCTAAAACTATTATTAGATCAGCAAATTTGATGTAGTCAGTTAACAGGCAAAAAATGGCCAAATTTGGCTCAGAGTGTAGCTCAGTGGGTAAAACACTTGCCAGGAAAGTCATTTGTTCAGTCTACCATGCAAAACTACAAGGAAAACACCCCAGCAGGGTTCCCAGTACTTTCGAATGTGTCTTAAACCTGAACATCTGTAACCAAAAGCTGTTTCCAAATTAAGGTTGGGCAGCTCTAGAACATTCTGAAAATGACAAAACATACAAACAAACAAATGTGCAAGGCAAGAGCTACAATTTCCTAATAGCACATAAAATGAGCACCATAAAAAAATACAGCTGTGCACCAAAAAAAAAAAAAAAAAAAAAGAAAGAAAGAAAGAAAGAAAGAAAGAAAGCTGGAAGCATGGTGGTGCACACCTGTAGTATTTCTTGCTCTTAGTTCACACAAATTTAAAAGAAAGAAGCTTTATTCACATACAATATGAAGCTAGGAATTCTAAGTCAATCCTAATATTCATGGGGGCAGGAAGGCTGCCAGTATTTTGGGAGGGAGGTCACATTTTTCTGATAGAATTCAGCATTCAGCCATGTGACCGTTGGTGGAGCTTGTATGTCACACACATGACCATATAGCAAAATAGAGAGAAAGCCGATTGAGGATGCATGTGATGGAAGGAATGCTGTTTCCCATCATCCCAAGGCCCCTCAGACTTCCAATGTGCACGTTATTAAGCATGCTCTATCAGTAACAAAAATCTATGAGTAATATGAGCAATAAAGTTCACTGACCCCATTCGTAGGATCTCTGATCTATACTGGTCTGTCTCCCCTTCACTGGCACACTCCCCTGACCAGAATTGCAATCCTCCCCATCATCATCCTTACCATGGAATGGCAGAATTGTCGCCCAGGTTTCTCTAGCTTTCTTTGGGTACATGCAGAATATTTACTAATTATAATATTAACTATACTAATTGGAGCTTATTTCAATGATCTTTCCCAGTTTATTTACTGGTGCAAATAGAAATTCAGCACGAAGACCATGCTTTCAAACTTAGGCTTCAGCAAACCTGAGTTAAATACAAACTCGAAATAATTAGCTGAAAATACGATGTAAATCCATATGAAAATATACTTTCAGAAGAGTTTCACAAAGCAAAGTGAGCAGATAGTGCAGCCTGTTTTATTTCTCATGTGATCCTTTCAGTTTGCTAATTCTGTTGGCAGCTGTGGGAGACAGAAGTGCTTAGGGCTTAGAGTAGGAGACCTGGACTTGAGCCCAGCTCTGAAATTCCTTATTCAGGTATTCAGGTGACCTTTGTTTTATCACCCAAAGTTTCCAAGTCTCTATGTCCTGACCCGTAGACTAGAAGTTTAGCCTTGGATGGCTGAAAGATTAAGGTGTACAAGTTTTTGTAAGCAACAGTGTGCACTGATCCTATGATGAATATTAATGATTATTATATAATGCCATAATTTATATCTTATAAGATATTCTGATGAAATTTGGGAGAGCAACCTACCAGATTTATTTCTTTCAAAGGTGTTTTGGGTGCCTATAGTGATGAATAAGTAATGATGATAATAAATAAATCCAAGAATTAAGTATTTATGTATAATACTTTACAACTTCATTTGGTGAAACATCTTTCATGCCAACTATATCCCCAAACAGATTACATTCAATAAAGACTCACAGTGATAAGCAATAAATACTCACAGTGAGAGACAGACATTGAGATAAACAGGCAGAAGAAAGTGCTTTTCAGCTAAATTCTGGAAAGAAATGAAGAGTTTAGGGGTGAAGAGACCCAGGAGAGACGTCACGATGTACAGACACTATTGGAGATCAAGTTCTCACAGTCCGTTTTCTCAGTGAAAGGCCTGAGGCATAAAATACTAAGGCCTTGAACCCCTGCCTGGGTCATTTCACAGGCAGAGTGTCTTTACTGTTGGCAAAAAGATATTAAGTCCTCAGGGGCTAAATTCTAACTCTATGGAAATTATGAAGTAGGGGAAGGTCTTTTTGTGTTGTTGCTGTTGTTTTTTGAGACAGGGTCTCATTCTGTAGCCCAGGTTGGTTCTGAACTCACTATGCAGCTCAGGCTGGCCTTGGACTCATGGCAGTCCTCCTATAGCAGCTTCCCAAGTGCCGAGATTACAGGCTTGGGCTACCATGCCCAATTTATGTGGTACTGCAGAAGCTGGGGTATTGAACTCAAGTACTTAGCACTTGACTTTAGCGCTTGCTAGGCAAGCATTTTAACCTCTGAGCTCCAGCCTGGGCAAGTCTTCTGCAAATAGTGTTACTTTGTTTTGTATAGCCTGGAATAGAACTATGTGTTGATATTTCATTGTCGGTCCTCTACCCAAGATGTGCAACCTGAAGTTCTTCACCATAAAACAGATGGACATCTGACTTTGAGTCTACAATAAGGACTTACACGGTATTCCAGGATAAGTGGATTTATTTTTATTTATTTTTATTTTTTTGGTGCTGGCGATTGAACTCATCCACCACTGAGTTACATCACAGTACCTTAGAATAAACTGATTTCTAAACCTTCTACACATTTGCTTTTAGCTCAATCAGTTTTGACAATACATGAGGTTTTTTTTTTTTAAATTCAGCTGGCTTTTGGGTAGCCAAGTAAACAACACAAGCTCCTTGAATAACACCATGTGTTATGTGTGCATGTGTGTGTTTTTGAAGTGCGAAGTGGTGGTATATAGAAGAGAGAAGAGAACAAGAGGAGGTGATTTTCAACCACGTGCTCATCAACGCAAGTGTTAATATAGAATGACAAGTGGTGGATGCACAGAGAACCAATGCCTTTACCAAAGAACCTTCTGTAGGATGTGGAATCGTTCTTGTTTGGCCAAAGGAGACCAGAGAAGTGACGTAGGGAAAGGTTAGGACACATTGGACTCATAAAAGATGAAGCATTTAATAAACATAGTTCTTGTCTTCATTAGCCTGAGTATGCTGTTGCCTTGGGACTCAGAAGGAGGTCGTTTCTTTTTGTAAAGATAGTTAATCTTCAGATGTTTTTATTTTTAGAAAATGTTTTGTGTTATGGGCAAAACTGCAGATGTTTTTAGGGTAAAAAATGTAAAAATCTCTTTGATATGAAGCCTTTAAATTTTCTTCAGCATATTTACCTTTGCTGGTTGAGGCTGGGTCTATCCTGAGTCTGTATTTCTGGAACTTCCTGATCGAGCTTCGGGAGAAAGTAAGAGTGGGAGGAGTAAGTAGGGTGAAGGGAGCTTATTTGATATGAGAAACTTATTTCAGATAGTCAAGAGCACAAGTGGAAGAGCAGCTGTATTTTCTATTTACCAAAAGTCTCGTGTATTTGAATGTTATAAATTGTCTATGGAACCATGTGCTGTTGGGAGATTGGGGCCCAGTCTAAAGAGGTGGATTACAGGCATGTAAAGTGGATTATAGGCATGTAACTTGGATTACAGGCATGTAGTGGGGGCTTACCACACCTTCCACACCTGGATCCAGGAGGGGCTGATCACTGGGATGAGACCTGGAAGGATACATAAGCTGCTTCCTGCCCTCCTTGGAGGACTAGTCTCAACTTGCCTTGACTTGGCTTTCTGTTTGTGATGTCTTGAGGAACTGCCTCCACCTCTGCCTGTGCCATGTACTTCCATGGCTGCTGGCCACCCCTGAATGGACTGTGACCTTCTGAAACTGAGCTAAAATAAACCTTTCCTCCTCTAAATTTGTGGATGTTAGGAATTGAGGCACAGCAGAGAGAAAGTAACTAAGCAACTAAGATGGCTTCACATACCCCTTGTTTGAAACCTTATTCTCTCATTTCTCTATTGAGTTGTTAAGATATAACTCAATATTGGCAGGCACCTTTGTAGAGGGACTTTTGGGAACATATTGGCAGCTTTAAGGAGAAATATACAATGTCTTTCCGTGCTAAAAGTGGCTCAGAAGAAAAAAATTTATTTCAGAAATACATCTTAAGAGCAAACAATAGCTTAACGCAGAAGTGCTGGTAAGAGGAGACGCCATATATTCATGAGTGGAGAAGCTGGACTAACCGCAAGCACAAATTGGTTTTGAGGTTTTCCTAATATGGCCCAAAAGGATAAAGAAGAAAAAGGGCCAAGAGAACATTGGCTCCTTAAGGACAGGCTTGCTGTACAAGATGAATTTCCAATACACCAATACACAGTAAAACAAGTACATATGAGTAAATAATGTGTATGAAGAAAGAAGTAGGTCAGCTTTTGTTTTTAGGGCTCTTATTATTTGAAGTCCATGGCAGGGACTTCTTTTTACAGGTTTCTTCTATTTTCAGTTGTCTTCTAGGTAGATTTTTCTGTTGGTGGCATTCTTCATGAGTCATAGGTGTGGAAGAAATGCCACAAGGGATAGAGAGATCTGATGTTGTTACGTTAAAATAGTTTCCCCGGCAAAGCAAAATATGACCTGGAGTGTGCTCCTGGTTACAGCTTTAATCATTTCACAGATGAATGCGATAGTTCATCTAACCCAGGAGTTCTCAGCTTCCGGACCAAGGACTGGTACCAGTTTGTGGTCTTTGAAAGACCAGTCTGCCAGGACTGAGAAGCAAAGCACTACCTCCTGCCAGGGCATTCCTATGTCGTTGTAATGCCCATGCTGACCTGAGAGAAGGCAGAGCTTCACTTCACTGGTCCTTAGGAGAATGGTCTTCGAATAGCCTCATCCCTGCTGCCAAAAATGATGGTGACCACTGACCTAAGTGATTAAGAAAATTCTTTATGTTGGACTTTATCATGTTACTTTTGTGACCTTGGGGTTCTAAATTGATAGTGAAAGCATGGAAGATGTATCTGTCCTTTGGTCTCCCAAATTTCAGTAAATACAAAAAAGGATGCATTGGTTTGTGGAGTGGTTGGGAGAAAGAAAAGACTGGGTCAGGGAGAAAATTAAGAAAGATTTGAAATTAGGAGAGAATTGGAAGTGGGGGGTGGGGATTTGGTAGGGATGGAAGTGGGAGAAGAGCTAAGGTTCCAGAAAGTTAAGTTCCAACAACTAATAAAAGTGTAAATGTTTGAAAACAGTAAGGCAGAGTGGACGTTTTAGGATTGGTGATAGTGAGTAGGGTCACACTAGGTACTTGGAGGAAGAAATCAAGCTGACCTCTGAAATCCGTAATCTTGAATATGAAAGGAAACCAATATAGTAATATCCTTGAAGCCAGTTAAGGTGAAGAACTTTCAGAAAAGGTGACTAAGGCAGATAAGAAATTGGGATCCAGAAATCAAGTCCATCAAGAGAATGACAGCACCTTCTCAAGAATAAGAGCTCTTAACTACTCTGTTGTAGGAAGGTTTGGACTTAAGGACGATTTTCATCTTGGAGGTGTAGCAACTGGTGCTCCAATGCTTCAAAGTGGAGCAGGATATGTCTGCAGAGGCCTAGCCAGTTGAGCCCTCCCAGGAAAGTGAAAAAACATGGATGCTCTTGGGTGTGTTCTCTGGTGACCCCCAGATTTCCTCAGCTCAGAGTGGCCACTGAGAGTAGAGTACTTGGAAATGATTTGCTACTGAAGAGGAGGAAAAGAAAAGGAAGAAGAGAGGAAGATTATAGAACAGCAAACAGGGTGTTCCAGAAGTCACCACATGTAAGAATATTAAAACTATCAAATATAATGTAATGTAATATGAAATATAACAAAAGCTTGTGATTTTTCTTATATATGAAAACTTTTGGGACACTCTTTTCCAGGGTCAGTTTGCGAATTGCAGTATAGGAAGATCATATATCTTGCAAATAAGTGCAGAGAACCTTCAATGTGCAATGTCTTCTGCATTAAAAGAAGAGAAACACAATTGATTCTCTCCAATCCTATATACTCACACGAAGATGCCCTTAGTGAAGTCATCATGAGGAGTCATTTTCAAGGACCCTAGGGCCACAATGAGTGAGCATCCCCGTAGCTGCCTGAAATGCACTGTAGATGCTCCACTGTGGCAAGATTGGCCAGTCCCTGGATCCAGAAGTGACAGTGTTTCTGTGGTGAAGCCTGTAATGTCTAAACATCATCTCTCTCTTTTTTTTCAAAAGATCTTGTAATAACACCACACATTTGTGTATGCTTAAAGTATTCAAGTGGTGCTTCTGGCCATAATTAAGTTCTTTCAGTCTTTCCACTCCCAAGTTTGTCTTTGCAAGGTTTAAAATCTCAGAGACTTCTAGACCCATTGGGACAAACAATACAGAAGTTGTCAGAGAGAATGCAAATTTTTCTGCTCATTATGAAATATTTCTAAACAAATGAGTTTTATCCTCTCAATGTAGCATAAATATAAAGAAATAGGCTCCAGGATTTTTTGAATATCCAAGAAAAAAAAGTAATATAGGCACAAACTCTAAGAGTGATGCACATGGTTTGGGGGTGTATGAGAAAATAACAATTAGTTCTCATATCAGACGAGTTTTTCCAAGTGTATTTTAAAAACTAAACTCAAAATGTAACCATAAGATAGTCTGAAATTTTACAATTTCTTGATGGACTTCTGATTTTGGTTTTAAGAAGAAATACTTGTCACTTCAATGAAAGTGTAATATGATCAATTAATTCCATTATACTCACCTGACTTGAGCTGTAATTGAAATGTTTCTTTTCATTCCCTTGCATGTTGAAGCTAACTGGATGAAAACCACTTGCATTGTTGATTTCTAAAAGTGTTATTAAAATCAAAAAGGGTTGTTTTGATTTTTATTGTGACAAGAATGAATGACATAAAATAAAGCATCTTAACCATTTCTAGGTGTACAATCTATTGGTGTTACATTCATGTTTTCAGATCTCAGGAACTTTGTCATTTGTAAAACTGAAATTCTTTATCTATTAAACAGTATGCAATTCCCTAACCCCGAACCTCTGAGCTGTCATTTTACTTCCTGTTTCTACGAATTGAAACTCACACTGAAGAAATGGCGCCGCACCTGTCTTTTATGACTGACTTATTTCAATCAGCACAATGTTCTCTGGATGCACCACATTGTAGAATGTTTCAGAATTTTCTTCCTTGTTAAGGCTGAATAACATACATGACGTTATCATTTGATTTTTTTGGTTTTTCACTGTTATTAACCAAAAATTTTAATTTCTCAAACAGAAGATAATGTTATATCTTATTTCATTTGTATTAAATTTTCTGTTGGGGTTCTAACTCATTAGTTTAAAGCTATTGGTTTTTTACATTGCTCATATTGTTTGTAACAGCGAGAAATGTTTCACATTTCCTTCACTTTTCTCAGGGGCCTTTGTTGTGACTGGCTTGCCTGATACCACGACTCTTTCTGCACGTCATCTAGTTTCTTCTTTGGGTCCTAGTGGATAATGGACCTTTTGCAGCCCCTGAGAGTAGCTATCCGCTCCCAGGTCTGAGTCGCCCTAATGATCTCTTTTGTCACTGTCCCTGTCACTTGCTGCTATTGTGTAAACATTTTCTGTTCGTTTTACTGAGCTCTCGCTCTCTCTGCTGTTGGAGCTCTGCTTACTCTAGCCTACTTCACATACCCCAGTGTGGCCATCATGCCCAAATCTGCCTGTGGACTTATTTTCATGTGTTCTTCAAATTTTTTTCTATTTTTATTCTTATATTTTCACTGGCCTCTTCGAACCTCTCATACTCTTTATTTTCCCAAGGGGGAAAAATATCCAACTTCCTGGAGCACCTGAGCCTTCTTATTTTCCCTTTCTCGTTGGACTGGACCGTGGTGCCCAATTCCACTCAGCCTTCCGGCATTTATGGAGCACTTCCGGATGTCAGGCTGACATGCCAAGACTCAGACGCTGCTTGAGTCCAGGAGGAGCCGAGAGACAGGTAAACTTGAAAGCAAGAAAAGAGACGAGGAGATCCAGAGTCCTCTGTGAGATGCACCGGTGAGAAGAAACTTGCCCTCTGTGAAAAGGGATCAGGATTACCAACAGGGCAACGCGGAAAACCAGTATTAAAGAACAGCTATGTATTGACAGGAAACATGATTTTTGACCTACTTTCTTTTCTCTTCAATTATTTACCTATTTGGTAAAACCATTATTTAAAATTCATAGATCTCAGTTTCCTTCCCACCCCATAGGAAGAGTCAGTAACTATTCTCAGGTGTGTATGTTGTCTGGTTACCCTGGTACCACTGCTTTTTCTACAGGACACTGAGTCTTTTCTTTAGGTCACTTGAGTCTGGTGTGTTAAAGAATCCTGTGGGATACGCGGGATGGATTCTGATGCGCTGACATGCTCTACAAATTCTGGTAGCATTAGACTGGGACAGGCCATTCTGCAGGGTAAGGTCCTAAGCTCTTGTCCAGGTTTGCCAAGTACGTGTACTGTCCTTTCTCTCTGACACTGAGACAAGGATGGGGGCAGGGAGAGGCTGGAGCCGTGCTAATATGTTTGTCTTATGCGAAGAAAATGTGAGAAATAAAGAGTAGTGTTTTCCAAAGTGATACTCCATTTAATTTCTTTCTTCTTTGTCTTAGGAGAGAATTCATCATCAGTAAGGATGACGTTGCCATTCTATTCCTTTTGTCATCAAGTTTAGTTTTGTCTCTCTTCTTTTTTGGTATTGCAGCTTTCTCAGTCCTCTCAGTCATGAATCTAAATATAACATTCTAAATCCATTTCTCTTTTGTGACAGTCTTTTTTATTTCTTTCATTTTTTCCTTTTCCTTTCCTTTCTTTCTTTCCTTCTTTCCCTTCTTCTGTCTTCCTTTCTTTCTTCCCTCTGTCTTTTCTTTTTTACTTCTATGAATAAATTTTATTTCTTGAAGTCCAATGCAAAAGATCACAGGCACTAGACACACTGGAGTCCTTGACAGTTGTGCCGCATGCTCTGGCACCTTCCATCTGTCTAGTGTTCAGAATAGGTTGATTCTGCCAGGTGCAGAGCAGGCACACCTGCCCCTTGGTACAGTGAATGTGAGGACAACAGCCTGTTTACCTGATTTCAAGGCTGTGATGCATCTTCGCGGTGGCCAGTTGTGAGGCACTTCAATTGGCCTCCTCACTTACCCCGGGGAGTCACTGCCTTTCTGGTCTCCTCTGTATAGCGTCGCCGCTGCCAAATGTACAGAAGCTGCCGTGATTGAAAAAGGACCAACGACTCTCTAAGAAAATATGCTGAGATGGGCATAACCGGTGGGACTATGAATGCGTCAAGTTTGAGTGGCACCATGAAATACAAATCAATGTACAACAGAAATGCAATGAAAGCAGCACCTCTTTTCCGTGAGTAAAGTTGAATTGGTGACAACCGGGCATTCTGACAGTCGAGTTTCATAAGCTGAATTGATTTCTAGAGAAATTTAAAAACCATTAATTGTTACAATGCTACGAATGTATAAAAGCACCAGGAGAGGTGATTCTAGTCTAAATGAAAACCAATGCATCGATGCTAATTTATTTTTTATTTTGTTCATGACACAACAAAGCAGCTAAAGACCTTTCACTGTCTCTCCTCTTTCAAATGAAAACATACTGACCGTTTTAATATCAGGTTTTCAAAAACTGATTTCTTTGTAGAAGTATGCATTTGTAAAGCACACAAAGCAGTGTGTGCCAGACAGTGAGAGCTTCACGAAGATTTTGTTAATTAAGCGAGCCAGGCTTGCCTTAAATTCACAAGCTAGTTGCCAGGATCGATCATTTACAGTTTAGTTAATCCTCCATTAATGCAGGCCTTTTCTGGTACTGCTGGTTACAGGCCTTTCCACAATAAAACACCCACTATAGCCTCATTTGGGTGACTCAAACTCAAAATGTAGCTTTAACTGTATGAAAACTATCGAGAAGACTAGTGAGAATTTGTATATTGGCGAATAAAGAATTAGAGTAAGTGACCTGAAGGCAAAGTGATTTAAATTTTAAGTACAGATCAGTATGAGAAAGGAGGAGAGGGATGGTTTCTAATCTATTGTGTCTCGTGGAAATTTTGAATTTTGATTTGGACAGTGCTTATAATTTCCTTTTGAAATCTTTTCAATTACAGCATGTCTAATCAGTTCTTTAATTCTCTTCTTAGACAATCCAGAAACTTGAAGAAAGACGAGTGTGTTTTTTTCCCCAAACAAAAAGAGATGGTTTTATGACACCAGAACTGCAACAAGATGTGTAGATGGTGATGAGCTGAAGGTGCTAATAGAAACGATAGAAGGGAAAAGCCCTAAATGTGAGTTGGACAGTTCATACCTACCAAGTCCTCACTCTCCTGTCCCAGCGTATCTGCATTTGCTGGTCTTTCTGATAGCTGGAATTATACTATGTTAGTAGGTATCATGGTTTGAATCTGGGATGCTCTGTCTCAAATGTTTGAAAGGTGATTAGATCATGTGGGTTAATTGTGCAAGTGGATTAACCCACTGCTGGTTTCACTTGTAGGTGGAAGGAAGGGCCTGGCAGGAAGGGACTAGACACTGGGACGTGGCCAGGAAGGACATGCCTCCCCTTCGTTCTCTGTGTCGCGGTTGCCATGGAATTAGCAGCTCTTCTCCAGCTAAGCCCTCCACTGCGTCCTTCTGACACTGCCAGCTGCCCACGCATGGACCGAACCTTCAGAAACTGTGGACTAGAATAAACCTTGTTGTAAGTACCGGTATTCTGTCCCAGGACGGGAAAGTGACGAAGATAGTGAGTATCAATGACCTTGACCACACAGGCAACTAATGACACAAGTGCAAAACCTCCCATCACTCTTTGCATGGCCTGTACAACTCCTGTGGATGGGAAAACTTGGGTGTATTTTTTAAAATGAGTTTAAGGACACACACAGCACTATAGAACCCTGCGTGTACAGCCGATTTGTAAAATTCTATTGTACAGATGAATGAAGGTGTGGGTGGGCAGCGTAACCTCAACAGGAAAGCAGTTGAAGCAGATTTCTGTGGGAAACATCCTTCTTTTTAATCTTCACGAGTGGCGATGCTATCTATCCAGATGCAGGTTTTAAGCCAATTAGAATACTGTGGGATCTAAGAAGTCATGTCAGATGAGTGTGTAGCTGCTTCTTAAGCTCTGGGAAAATTTTAAAGCCACATCTTCTGATTTCAGATAAATTCTTTTGCCCTTTGGAGTGCATTTTGTTATCTGAATGAAAATCGTAGCAGAAGGTGGGTGCTGACCTCAAGCCGTGTTAAACTGCCTGAGTGCCCGGCTTCGTTGTTTGTGATGAGAGGAAAGGCCGGGTGGGGGCGAAATAAAATATTGATGAAAATGCACTGAAAATGTGTTAAGCAACATATTTTGAAAAGTATGTAGAGCTCTTTGAAGTGAAATAATGGTTTTAAGTGAATTCATGAAGATGTTAGAACGTCTCTTCAGTGATAGCATTGTGGCTACAGTGAAATTCCCAACTTAACTCAAGAGCACAGATTAACTACTACATAGGGTTTATTAATTTTACAAATTTAAGAATAATTTAATAATAATAATGTAGAAAATATATGCTGGAAGGATGTCTTTTTTGTAAATCTCTTTAATATTGGCATGACCTAATAAAGATGCATGTGGCTACCACAAGATTTACACAATGCTAAATATTTTTAGATTGATTTCAACAAAAGAGATTGGAGAAAGCTCCTTCAGACGTCTCAGGAGAACTGTCTTAGCACTTTTTTGATAAAGACCCATATGCACACAATAAAGAGCCTCAAAATATAATATCATTTGAACACTTAATCTGGTTACCTCTTAACCTTCATGAAATAATAGACCTAGATTTCAAACTCAATAAAGGTGGTGAAGTGTGTCTGCGTGCACATTTTTTAATATATTGCAAATTTTAAAGTCTTAGGAATAACCAACTTAATCTGTTTTAAGATACAATGAAAAGAAAAAAACACGATAGAAACAAATGGACCTGCATCAATATCTTTAAAGGTATTTATACTTGATCACTGATCGATTAATTTGATTCCAATCTGTTTCAGAAGAAATTGGATTTTGATCATAGCCCATGTACTCTCTTTTGTGTCACTGGGCCATGGACAGGGGAATGGTACAAGCTGGACAGCTAGATGGAGCTGGCTTTCCACCAGTTGTGAGATGTTTCCATGCTGAAAAGCCAACTCTGACGGTTTAGATTTGTTCTGAGGAGAAAAATACAGAGAACATTTACATGTTTTCTCTGGTGGACAGGTAATGACAGAAAATGATGAATCCGATTACAAACAAAAACAGAATAAATTGTCACTTAATAGAAGAAGTTGATACAAAGTTTTTGATGGAAGCATCCAAGATCACAAATGAACCCTAAAATTGCATCAATCCTAAATTTTCGGTGTGTGATTGTCTTACTACTAGGTAACTAGATTAAGGTGGTAAAATATTCTAACTGAAATATCTAGGGATAAATACAGCATAGTCAATTTTCTTTATTAAATGAATTTATTTCTGGTTGTTTTCTATTTCAGGAGAGCAGCTATGAATTTCTTTTTATACAAATTAATAGAGAGTTTTCTTTCCTGAAGAAGATAGATCCCAAACCGACACATTTAGTTTTAAAGGCCTCATACTGTGTTGCCAAAGATGAGAAAAGTAACTGGGGAAGCTTCATATCTCCACTTCCCCTCTGCCCATGGATTTCAATTATATTGGGTTTCAGATTCTAATAATTTTGGTAGTTTTGATAACTAGGCACAAGTGAAAGCATTTTTTTTCCTGCTGAAACCACAGTGTGCTGGACATTATCCTGTATTTTCTAGAAGAAAGTCTTTAATATTTTCTCCTCATGACCCACAAAAGCATGTTCCGTTTGAAAGAGGAAAAGAACACATATTATTCCGAATACTTTTTTTATGGATAGTTTGGGGAATACATATAGAGTCAAGGGCACAAAAAATGTATTGGCCTCATGATTTAGATGTCTGGTTTACTACGGTGACTATCCCCGGCCTTCCTGAGTTGGATTTTTGTGGCTATCCCTCAGCGGTAGTCAAAACGTGGGCTATGAGCTGCAAGAAGTTCACTAAGATCCTCTCAGGGCGTCACATGGCCAAAATGGCTGACATAACATCATCAAAACATCAGTTGCCTTTTTCACTGTGTTGACGTTTGCTTTCATAGTGTCATAAAAACACAGTCAAAGTACAGGTGTCTCAGCACAGAGATAGGCAGCAGCAAGCTAACAGTGGACTTTGTGTCCTTCAGTGTTGCTAACTTGCAGCATGTGTTTGACGAAGCATTCAAATCGGTTATATTTTAAAACTTTAATCCCAATTGTGCCTTCATACTCTTCTTCTGATAAGATGGGAAGTCCCCACAAAATCATTGCTGCTTCATATGAAAATGCAGTGGGCACTTTAAGGAGAAGAATTGCAGTGGCAATTTGCCTGAGAGCTGAAATAGCTCCTTTCACATGAAACATGTTTTTACTGTAATGGCCGACAGATCACTCTGGCTCTTCAGACTTTACTGTTTGTATATATTTCTTTAAAATAAATAAAGGGAAATTCTCCCTTTAAGAAAAGCAATTGAAAATGTTTTGTTTCCAGTGAGAAAATTCAAGCTTTCAAGCAAAACTTAAAATTTTGGAAAAATGATGCCATTCCAAACTCAACAGCTCCTTAAATTTTAAAAATGTTTCTGATAAGATTGTTAGGACCATTTAAAATATAATTTTAAAATATAATACTACATATAGCAGAATGCACGGGTTATACAACACAAGTTACCCAAATACGTGGAAATAAAAGCTTCATTAGAAATGTGAGATAGACCACTGCATTCCAGTTTAATTGAGCAATAATCAGCTGTCAAGTTGGTTGATATGGCTTCAGTTTCCACATTATAATTAGAGTTTAAGAAACTACTGCCAAGGGAGGCTGAAGCAGGAGGATTATTGTGAGTTGAGTCCAGCCTGAACTCCCCAGTGAGGTCAGGACCGGCCTCAACTACAGAGCAAAACCCTGTCTCAAAAACAACAACAAAGAAAGAAACCACTTTTGATCGTATTTTGGTGTATGTCAAAGAAGAGTCTTCACAATTGCCAAAAAGAACACTAAGATATTTTTCCCTTTCCAACTATATGTTTATATAAACCCAGATTTTCCTTGAGTCTTTTAATTTTAAAAAAGTATTAAAATGGATTAAATATTGAAAGATGTAAAATAGCCAGTTGGCTTCTCTTAAGCCAGATCAGATATAAGGAGATAAAAATTAAAAAATAATGTCATTACTATAATTTTTTGTTTTTGAAAAACTAAGATTTTTTCATAGGTAAGAGATTCATGTTGTTATTTGGGATAAATTAATAAATATTTTAAAATTTTATTTGAATGTTTTAAAGCAAATCGAGTTCATTTATAAACATTCCTTGAAATTTGTAATGGCCTTTAGGACTGAAGAAAAAACTTGATACCAAAAAGGGTGAGTCTTGGGATTTTGTGTTCTAAATGAAGAGACACTGATTTGGTGTCCCTAAGCCACCCCTGTGTAGGCCCCTGCGATGTGCTACGCGGGGCAAATTGTGCTTGTGCTGGGAATGGTGCCAACTGATAGCTTTCAGTTGTCAATCTCTTTAGCAAGAGGTTGTTTCAGCCACAAAAATGTCACCTCACTGAGGTCACATCCCCTCCAAGGCAGCAGCATATCTGATAATTCACAAACACACACATAAAAATCCCAGCCACCTAGGCCCAAGTGAGTGCCACCCTAGAGTCTGTTCAGGCTCTAGAGCTCCCTGTTGGATCAGCTGAAGGGTCAGGCGGCCTGTAGCAGAGCTTGACCTGGCTCACTGTGCACCATTTTCTTCTTCCCCCCTCCTCTGGTGTCATTTCCAAAGACTCTCATTTCTAAACATTCTGCATAACAAACTCTACCTGAGATTTGCTTCTCAGGGAACCCAACCTGCATCTATGTGGGAACTTGGTAATAGGTTAAAAGTCAGTTCTCTTTATGGCTATAAGGAGCCACTTCAGACAAGGTTCCAAATTCCTTAAAGACAAGCCACACAAATCCATAGGCTTCTAACATGCCTTATGTAGATTGTAACACTGTAAGAGATGCGTGTGCTTCCAGAATGCATATACACAAGGCCTAGAATGACCTGGTTCTACTCCATGGGGGCTGTTTCAGGGATGTGCAAACAAGAAAGCTTGACCGGACTGCAGCCATCTTGAATGTAACCACTATGACTGTGTTGGAATAAACCAGGTCTATGCCCCTAATATAGTTTCCTAGAATAAATCAACAAACACAAAACCATTTGAGTGGCATGCGGATCTGCAATAATGGACCTTGGCACTGTCAGCACCAGGAGTGTGCCCGATGTCATTGACATGAGCTTGAGATAAACCAGGTACCTTCTGGCTTGGATGAGAGTCACTTTTGTCCTGGATGCTATGTAAGTCTTCTTTCGCTGACCCAAACTGTGGTGACTCACTGATCTTGCTGCCATCCTTGATCACACTTTATCAATAAGTTTCTAATAGTTTGCACTCTGTGCAATTCTGCATCTGCCTGTCTCTTCAGTTTCATAACCTTTTCTTGTAGGCCTTTCCCTTTAATTGGAAATCCCCCCCAATATGGAGCAATATATTAAAATGCAAGTCACATGGTTTATATCCTGTCATGTAGTTTAAACTGTTCTAGGTGCTAGTAATTCAACACTGAAGAATTTATTTTGTTCTTGCTTGGAGGAGGTAAAAAATTAGGAAGTTAAAATACTCCTGTCTCTTGAAGGTCAATAGATCACAAAACAAAAAAAATATTTAAATAAGGAACAAAATTGATTTGTTTTATATTTTAATAAGGACAGCATACACATTTATCTAAAATGCAAAGAATATTACATACATTTTAAAACAAGGAAAAGCACAAAAAGTTCTTCAAAGTTGGAATGATACTTGCTACAATATTTTTCCGTAATACAAAAAAATACTAGTAATAGACAACAGAAAGTTAATGTTTTAAAAATCATAGAACTTTCCAAAGAGGGAACCAAAATTGTAGTTATAAATAATTTAGAAATAAAACAGCAAGTGGATTGTATATCAAACTTGTGAGATACAGCCAAAACTGTACTTAGGAAAACTTACAGACATAAATGAGTCAATTAGGAGACACATTTTAAAACAAATAAGAAAACTGGAAAAAAGAATACAAATTACAGGAAGTAGAAAAAAAAATCATGCATTCACCATGTAAAATGAAACCAAATGTAGCACAAATGGCAAAAATTAGTAAAGCCTAAAATTTGCTCTTTGGTATAATTAGTAAAATATTAAAAACACTTGGCAAGTTATATCAAGAAGTTAAATGAGAAGATACAGTAACATCACATTTGAGAAAATATGGTGTAAACTTAAATATAAAAAAGATTTCAAAAATTTGATAGGTTCCAATAGATGGCATAACAATAAACATGGAAGTGGTAAACAAATGATTTTCATGGACTCTGTATGCTAATAATGATTGAAGAAGAGATAAAACATGAACAGCCCAGTAAACAAAGAAGAAAATGAGTGTTTTTAAAAAATCACAATCTCATTTTCTTCTTTGTTTATTGGGCTGTTCATGTTTTATCTCTTCTTCAATCATTATTAGCAAGAAAAAAGAATTCCTAAGTCCAGAAGAAGAAAACTCCTTTCCAGAGAATATTATAGGTGAGATGTTTTTCACTCAATTGAATGAGAATAACAAAGCCTTTGTGCCAAATTAGATAGGCTTACCTCTTAAAGAAAATGGTATGATAGTTTAATTTATAAATACAGAAATAACAATTACGTTTAAAATATACCACTCTCTTGGTTGAAATGAAAATTAGCACAGTCATTATAAGAAACCATATGGATTTAAAAAAAAAAAATAAAACACAGGACTACCAAACGACCCAGCAACCCAGCAACCGGGCTGTACTCAAAGGGAGCGATCATCGGATTAAAGAGAGAGCAGCCCTGCCTTGTTCGTTTCAACACCAGTAATAATAGCCTAGAGAGACAACCAACCTAAATGTTCAGCAGTGGGTGAACCGGCAAAGAAAATGGGGCTAAAATCATGCAATTCAAATCTAAAGATAAGCATTACAGCTTCTGGTTAGCTGTGCAGTCAGAAACAAATTCTATCACTTGCAACAATAGGAATTATCCTAGAGATATTGGGCACAGAAACACGATGCATGATTTCATATGTGAAATCTAAAAAAATAGATTTCATGAAAGTGGAGCACAGGATGGTGGCAACAGCGGCTGAGTGGTGAAGGGAGGGCTGAAAAATTATATATATATAATTTTTTAAACATTTTTTTTTACAAAATTTTATTCTTAAATATGCAAGACACCAAGAAAATACTTCATTCCACCTACAGGTGGTAAAAAAATAGTCATGGCAGGGAATCCAGATTTTTAAGGAAGAATGAATCAGGTGTCACCATCATCTCAGGCACAAAGCATCATTTATTTTTTTGCCACGGCTTTCGTTTTTAACTCTGCAAGTTTCTTCTGCTCCTCTTTTTGTTTCTGCTTGAAAGCCTGGTCTTCCTCACCCCGTTCTTGGCCAGCTTCGTGGACTGTTTCAGGAGCTTCCTCTTGCCACGTTCGTGGCCAGATATGGTGCCTGAAGACTGATAATATATTCTTAAAAGGGCTGAGTGGACGTAAAATGATCTCAGTACAAAAATGACTATGTGAGAGGATTTGTATGTTAATTACCCAGACGCAGTCAGTCTGCAACGTCTATGTCCTTCAAAATATTATGCTATCTGTGGTAAAGACATGTGATTTTACCTATCAGTGACAAAAGTTTGTGTTCAATTGATTTCACATAATTGAATCCTTTGGACTCGGGAGTGTATGTATTGATGATTGTGATTTCCTCCTGTTGTATTGTTCCATTAGCCAGTAAATAGTGTCCATTTTTATCTCTCCTGATCTGTTTTGCTTTGAAGTGTGATGTGTCTGAGAATAGGTTAACTATCCCTGCTTGTTTCCTGGGTCCTATAGCATAAAATTTTGAACTCCAACCTTTTATTTTCAGTCTGTGTTTCTTTATGAGTTAAATAGGTTTGTTGTAAGCAGCAAATTGTGGTATTTTGTTTTTTGACCAAGTCAGCCAGTTTGTGTCCCTTGATAGGTGAATTAAGGCCATTCACATTCGGAGTTATCGTAGAGGTATATTTGGTATGTTCTTCCACCGTTACAATTTTTTCATTGTTATTTACTTGATTTGCCTTCTTGTTAGCTTATTCTCTTTCTGTTGTTTCCTTTTCTCTGGGGTATTTGGTGTTGTTAGTCCCTTTTCCTCTGTCTAAGGTTCCTTTAAGCACTTTCTGCAGTGCTGGTCTAGTAGCTGTGAGCTTTTAGGCTTTCTTTGTCATGAAAAAATTTCACTTCTCCCTCTATTTTGAAAGATAATTTTGCTGGATATAGCAGTCTTGTTTGGCATTTATGCTCTGTTAGTGCTTGGATGATATTGCTCCATGATCCCCTGGCCTTTAGGATTTGGGTTGAGAAATCTGCAGTTATCCCAATGGATGTGTCTTTGTAAGTCTCCATCTGTTTTTCTCTTACAGTTTTTAATATTCTTTCTTTGTGTTGTGTCTCGAAGATTTTAATTATGATGTTGTAAGAAGTTTCTCTTCTGATCAAAGTTGTTTGGAGCTCTATGTACTTGCAGTACTTCAATGTTCATTTCTTTCTTTAGATTTGTGAAATTTTCTTTCACAATTTCATTGAACATATCCTTTAAGCCTTTTGTTTTGTCCTCAGTGTTCTGCTTTCCCATAATTTTGAGGTTGCTTCTCTTTGAGTCATCTATCAGCTGTTGTAACCAGACTCTTTTGTGTTTTTTCATTTTACAGTCTTCACTGACTGTGTATTCCAAATTATCCACTTTATATTCCAGGTCTGATAGTCTATCTTCATAATGTTCTAGCTGGTCACTTGTCTTTTCTGTGTGTTTTTATAACTTGAAGTTCAGCTTTCATTGTTTCTATTTTTCTGCCAAACTGTTTCCTAATTTTTAAGTTGACTTGATTTTGTTATCTGCTTGTTTTTCTTTGTGTTCATCTAACGTCTTATCAATAGCTGTTGTTATTGTGAGTATATGCATTTTGAGCTCTCTGTGTCTCTATTTTGCTTCATGGGTGAGTTTCTGAGCCCAGAAATTGTCATCTTCAGTGCCTTTGCCATCTTTTGGCTCTGCTACTTCAGGATCCCTGGTATTGGTTCCTAGGGTGTCAGGTCTTTCTGTAGGTGATTTATTACCTCATTTCCTCATGGTTCTGTTGTAGTGAATTAGAGCTCAGGTATTGTTGAGGAGCTCTGTCTCTTTTCCAGAGATTCTTTTATTAGACTATTTCTGCTTTAAGTGTTACTATGAGTTCATAGAGATTTTAGAATTTCTGACTATTTTTGCTTTATTTAGTTATTAATTTTGAAGGTGTTCTCAATGTCCAGTCTTCCATTGAGACCTTAATCTCCTTCACTCTTTGGTGAAAGGAGGCACAGAATATAGAACTATATATAACCCAGAGACAGAATATTTGTTAATGTAACTTGGACATAAAGATAGTTATCAATGTCAGCATCCACACTTTGAATAAAGATTTACCTTTACAATCTGATCTAATATGAACAACTTATTCGGCAGAATCCAGTAGCTAATCTAACATTGTGACTATTTTTCTCCTAATAGTAATAGGTGCTGTATACATTCACCATACACATAATCTGTTAAAACCTAGAACTGACTTATTGAAGTGTACTATTGATTTAAGTATTATTACACAAACATTAAAATAGTAAAGCCCTATATTGTTTCAGGTCCACACACTATACCCTTTCTAACAATGTGATATGTATTAGTATCTTCGTGTTTGTTAACTATAGCTATATACTTATGGTAACCAAGTATTAATACATATATCCAATCCCCACTTAGCTTTCTAGTTATGATCTAAACTACTAAAGATGATTTCTATACACATTGCTAGGTAGTCTATTAAAGGAATTTGTTCATGGAACCACTATGTTATTTGTAGTGATATACACACAAAACTGTGTAACTAATTTGTGTCTAGTGAAATAGTATAGAGATAATATGTCTCTATTAGTTTATATGGTTGAGAACTATTGATACTTCAATTCATAGAGAAGCTGGAATAGAGAGAGAGCAGATTAAGATCAGAAGTTAGTTTTAGGCATGAAATAAAAAGTAGAGAAGAGTTTGTGTAATTGAGAAAAGTCTGGCGACACTTCTACCTGAGTGAGAAGATAACAGCGAAAAGCACCATAAACAATATTCAGATGAGGTAGATAAAGTCATGGGTGAAGTAGAGAGAGTGTAACTTCTGGATGTGATGGTAGATTTGTGAAAGTGAGCTTGGAGTATTGATCAAAAGAGAGAAAGATTCAGGAAGAAATTAGTGAGGAGACACAGGGCAGTAGAAAGGTGGGGTAAAAGAATAGGCAGAAAAAAATGAAGAAAAAGAAAATAAAACTAGTACAAATGTACAGTTAAAATCATAAAACCTACTCAGTTGTATGAAAAAAGGACTATCACATAGAAAAAGGAGAAATAAAATAAATGATAAAAATAGAAAACAAACTTGCAAACAAAAGAAAGGTAAAAGTACAAATTGACCAACTAACAACACAAAACACTGCAACATAAAACTATCAAACAAACTTAACTGAGCACAAGAGAGAGAGAGAGAGAGAGAGAGAGAGAGAGAGAGAGAGAGAGAGAGAGAAAGTCAGTTTTTGTATGAGGCAGGCGCTGGGTGCTCTGTTCCTAGAAATACTCCCCGTGTCTGTGTGCTGTTCCAAGCTGGTTGCAGTCTGTAAAGGGTGCTCTAACACTGTTCGCTGAGATTGCCAAGTGATGTTGTTGGATATTAGTCCTCTCACCTCTACATGTTCTCCAGGTCTTCCTTCTTCCACAAACTGTCCAGTAGATAGTGCCTTGGGCAAGCCAAGTCTTTCAGTGGTAACTATGGGCAGAAAAGTTGTTTTCTGGCCTGTTTTTCATGATTCACATACCTTGGTATCTTGGTCCATTCTGTGTTTACAGCTCTGCTGTTACCTGGTTTAATTAGTCCACAGTGTCAAGGGTGGGTCTCAAACAGCACTGGATGGACCTAGGCCTGGGATGTTCTTCTGGGAAAATTTGGAACAGCACACAAGTGTCCTGGGCCTGGGGTGGTCTCTGGGCATGTGTGGTATGTCTTCGGATGGACCTAGGCCTGGATGGATTCTGGGCAAGTCTGGAACAGCACATGAATGCCCTGGACCTGAAATGGAGTTCTGGCAGATCACCATCAGAACTTTTTAAATGCAACCTCCATAAAAGCTATTTACAACTCAGCCAATAAAAGACCTAAAGGGAGGATTGCTTAGTTGAATATTTGAAGTTGTGCTCATTTGAAACTTGACATCTAAATAATTTTATTCATATGTGTTATGAAATTGCCTTGTGACCTTGACAAATTGAAATTTCTTAACTACTAAGAGTGCCATGATTTCTCTACATATACAGAAGGTTACAGGTTTCTGAGAGTTCTTTGTGTTTTGTAAAGTTTAGTTGACAAATGATTTAAAATTTCTTGAGTGCTTTTATAAATCAAAAAGTCTTTTCCATTTTCATTTTTAAAATTTCTTCCCAATGGGCAAATAGTAATTGTGTATATTTATGGAATATGTTATGATGTTTTGATTTATATATACATTATAGAAAGATTCAATCAAGTGGATTAGCATAGTTGTATTTCACTAATATCTTTTTATTATGATATT